>VCRD01003459.1:45900-56578 GCA_006783055.1 Trinorchestia longiramus
AACCTAACCTCAGTGGTACACATACGTACCACTTCGGAGTCAACGTGTTAAACAAACGCAGCCACAACAAGTTCTGAGAGTTCTATAACTGTAAAGTGCAGTGCTGGCTTCATGAACACCTCAGGGTTGATTGTAACGCGCTATTTTAACACGTTTCCTGCGAAGTGACCCACCGATGGGTCACTCAGGTTAGGGTTTGTAATTTTTTTTCAAAGCTTTTTAGGGACTATGTGTACAGAGTAAAGATTTCCACCGGCTAGGCAATCGCAGGAAACGTGTTAACACGTTTCTTACGAATGCCTAGCCGGTACAAATTTTTACTTCGTACGCATAATCACTAGAACGGTTTAAAAAAATCACAGAGCCTAACCTAAGAATTAGAATAAGAATCGAATAAGGCAATAGGAACGAGCCGTTTGGCCCATTCTTGGGTTGACACCCAAGTCCCATGCCGTGCAACCCAAGTCCCATGCCGTGCAACCCAAGTCCCATGCCGTGCTACCTAAGTCCCATGCCGTGCTACCCAAGTCCCATGCCGTGCTACCCAAGTCCCATGCCGTGCTACCCAAGTCTCATGCCGTAAATACCCAAGTCCCATGTCGCCTCTTGCCTAAGTGATCCACCGGTGTGTCTCTTTTCAGGAAATGTGTTAACGAGGACATCTCTGTCCATTTGGTCATGACAGGGATAAGTTAGTAAGTTTGGAAGTATGACAAGAACGATTACTTACATCTTTGATGTGCTGCCGCCGCCATTTCAGTCGCTCCTCGACTTCTGGTGTAGAGGTCCAGTCGGGGGGCAGCGTGAGGCTTTCGATCTGGCAAAGTATTATTCGCTTTAGAACATCGCCGTGTGCATTTTGGTTCCCAATTGCAATTTGTAAAAAAAATGTCATGCATAATGCAGTAACTTACAAAAGATTGAACCCGAAATTAAAGTTCATGAGATCACTCACGAGAACCTTGAAGAAACACGTATGTACAAGGAGAAAGAAGTGTCACTCCAAATTAATGCATCAACAAAAACTTTAATCTAGGACCAACATGAACGAACAGATACTAGGAGTTTCTCGTATCTTTGGTCCGTAATTGCTTTGAACACAAAACTTGAGCACTAATCCAATAAAGCTGTAAGCGACCGCCTTTGCCTGCGAATATTATTCATTTGTGAAGTTACTACAAAAGCGTCAATAACAACAGACGGACTCGACTTTATTTATGGATTATTGGATTGCAGTGGAACTCCCAATACCCGCAATCAGGACGCCACGGGGGAGTTTTGTGCCGCGGCAAATTGGCTTGGCTTGGAAATGCTAGCAGTTATTGAAAATGAATTAAGTTCCATTTGAATAAGTTGTCTATCTTAACGTTGACTAAATCAGCTTCTTTCAGTGTAATCTGTTTTTTTTTGGAATTACTATGGATTACAATTTCACCGTTGGCTCCATTACTGTCTATATGTACCCCACTACCTCGACTTTTTTTGTACAGAAGTAACAAGCGTGTTAACGATTATGTTTCATAAAGACAAGTTTGTTCTACTCGTTTCAGGCCACACTAACAGTGACAGCAGCACACTAACAGTGACAGCAGCACACTAACAGTGACAGCAGCACACTAACAGTGACAGCAGCACACTAACAGTGACAGCAGCACCCTAACAGTGACAGTAGCACACTAACAGTGACAGTAGCACACTAACAGTGACAGCAGCACACTAACAGTGACAGCAACACACTAACAGTGACAGCAACACACTAACAGTGACAGCAGACTCATAGGTTTGCATGCCACGACAAAGAAATCTTCTTCAAATTTGTTCAATGAACAAACGCTTGAACTTTATTTCAAGCTAATGACATTCGGAACTGCGTTAGTGCAATAGAATTTTCAGTCATAATCTTCAGACTCTCATATTGTAACTTAGTGCATGAGAGTGCGTAAAGTTTCAAGATTTCTCAGTTTTTCGGGCTCTGCAATCATAATCGATTTCTTATTTCAGAAGCTCAGTGTAACACATTGACGTGTATGTCATAGCCCTCTATTTTACCTGGCTTTGTTTGCTGTGCAATATCATTATTATCATTACCATGCACTCGCTTCTCACTATTTTGTTCTCTTCATCTGTGGTGTTAACATCGTAGCATGAATGAACGTCTTGAATGTCACAGCGTAGCATGAATGAACGTCTTGTGTGTCACAGCGTAGCATGAATGAACGTCTTGTGTGTCACAGCGTAGCATGAATGAACGTCTTGTGTGTCACAGCGTAGCATGAATGAACGTCTTGTGTGTCACAGCGTAGCATGAATGAACGTCTTGTGCATGTCGCATGCCAGCATGGCATGCGCCAACACATCACGCGTCAACACGTGACACGTGAGCACGTGACGCGCAAGCACGTGAACCCTCACCTCAACACGTGCTCCGTAGCCTCTGACGCTGAGGGGCGTGTGCTTGTGTCCCACACAGGCGTCACCGCAGCGCCTCAGTGCCTGGGAACGAGCACCTGCAGTCAGGCCAAAGCTTTTCCCTGGTAACATTAAATGTGAGTCAGCATTCCCTTTGACCCCTGACTTGTGGTCGTCTAGGGTGTTGCTATGTAAAGCAGCGGGAACTTTACCAACGTTATTCAGCTTATTGTCGTAAGCGCCAACTTTATTACCGTTATTCAGCTCTTTGTCATAAGTTTGAATTTTATAATCGTTACTCAGCTCTTTGTCGTAACCGACGATGTTGCGGTAAACCTCTTCGAACTGATTTGAACTAAGATGTGCTAAGTACATTTCCAGCTTCTTTTGTTTCATCCTCGGTAGTGGACCGAGTTGTGCCAGAGCAATGACTTCTTTCTCTACAGTGTACGCGCTGTTGTCCCTCTGAGTCTCTCCATCAGAGTTTCCATCGATCTCTATCTTAACTGGTGAACGAGTTTTTCCGTTGCTTGGTTTGTGATCCTCTAAATCTATTGGGTTTTGAACGCTTAAATCTACTGGATTTTGATCGCCTAAATCTACTGGATTCTTATCGCCTAAATCTACTGGATTTTGATCGCCTAAATCTACTGGTTTTTGATCTCTTAAATCTATTGAATTTTGATCGCCTAAATCTACAGGGTTTAGAGGCCGACGCTCGGCCACTTGGATTGCGCTACTGAGTTTGAGGAGTTCACTCGAGTCGGTGGAGGTGCGGGGTTTGTTCAACACGTCACTGGCGTCGTAAAGAAAGCTATCTTCTCCCCTGGTTGCAGGGAAGAACTGGGAAGGCACTGCCAGGAGGGGTGAGGGAGGTGGGATGGCAGTTACCGAGGGGGGTGCTCGGGGGTAGAGGAGGGGAGGCGGAAGGTCTGGAGATTCAACTCCTCTTCCCAGTTTAGACATGTCCTGCAGACAAACACAAATGTTACGGATTAATTCAAACGTCAACTGCAAAAAGAGTGACATTATTAAAACTCTATGTACACACTCGAACTTTGGAAATTCATTGGTAATAAGAATTGTAGTTACTCATACCACACTGTTAAAATAAATATTTGGCAACACAAGATATACATTCACGTTGTTCAATGTGTATGCAGCGTTATATGAAAATTAAACACTCGTTAAACTCATACAATTATTCAATCTTTATTAACATAAAAAAAGCTGGAATGAAACAAAGTTTACGTAAACTTTAAACTAAATCCAAAATTGCAAAATTAACAGCGTGTAAAATTTGCAAAATCTGAGTCCAGTGATTTTGGCAATTCAATTTAGACTAGCTACTCAACCTATTCGTTTAATGAGCCTGTTTTGATACTCACTCACTCATACCCTTGTGCTGGGCCGGCATGTAGGGTAGCAACGTATTTTGTTGAAATATACGTCCTGTTGTATTTTTGATAGATCACATGAAAGTCGCTAGTATCACGCGCAACATAGAACAAAGTTCAGGAAGAGAATTTTTCTTACTAAAAGAACCTAGACTTCCAACACGACAATAGGTAACGTAATGGTCGCCATGATACTACCTACTACTGGGTAACGTAATGGTAGCCATGATACTACCTACTACTGGGTAACGTAATGGTAGCCATGATACTACCTACTACTGGGTAACGTAATGGTAGCCATGATACTACCTACTACTGGGTAACGTAATGGTAGCCATGATACTACCTACTACTGGGTAACGTAATGGTAGCCATGATACTACTTACTACTGGGTAACGTAATGGTAGCCATGATACTACCTACTACTGGGTAACGTAATGGTAGCAATGATACTACCTACTACTGGGTAACGCAATGGTAGCCATGATACTACCTACTACTGGGTAACGCAATGGTAGCCATGATACTACCTACTACTGGGTAACGTAATGGTAGCCATGATACCACCTACTACTGGGTAACGTAATGGTAGCCATGATACTACCTACTACTGGGTAACGTAATGGTAGCCATGATACTACCTACTACTGGGTAACGTAAGGGTAGCCATGATACTAACTACTACTGGGTAACGTAATGGTAGCCATGATACTACCTACTACTGGGTAACGTAATGGTAGCCATGATACTACCTACTACTGGGTAACATAATGGTAGCCATGATACTACCTACTACTGGGTAACGTAAGGGTAGCCATGATACTACCTACTACTGGGTAACGTAATGGTAGCCATGATACTACCTACTACTGGGTAACGTAATGGTAGCCATGATACTACCTACTACTGGGTAACGTAATGGTAGCCATGATACTACCTACTACTGGGTAACGTAAGGGTAGCCATGATACTACCTACTACTGGGTAACGTAATGGTAGCCATGATACTACCTACTACTTGCAGGTAGATGACTCGAAGTCTACTTGATGTCATCACGTACTAAGAAGTGAGGCCTTTCTGTAGTGATTGCTAGTAAACAAAGAAATGAGGTCGTATTTTATAGGACACTCGTATCAACAAAGACATGGTGACTCTGTCATTGATGAGTTATTTACAAACATGAATGAAATCTAGGGCTCAGCTTAAAAGTATTGGAATCCATTACTGTATACTGATTTTAGGAAGTGTATGACGCTTAAATATGGTTTACTAATCCAATATACTAATTAAAAATGAGTGCTGCAAAGTTCTACGATGAGCTGTTATTCTAAAAATGAAAGTTGCGACCAGTTTAATAAACTGAAAGTTTATTGTTGGTATTCAAAAATTTTCTTTTCTATACTGGTCTGAAGAGTCGCTTTAAGCATACATTAGTAGTAAAGTTAAGGTCTGTGTTTAAACATAGAAGTAATAATTTTGCCTTTTTGCCTGATCACAGGCACATCTAGTGTTGTAACCCTGATCACAGGCTCATCTTGTGTTGTAACAAGCTAGAAAAACTGTAACTGTTTTTTAAAACAATTATACGCTTCTTTGTTATAAGACTCCATCTGAAAAATAACATTACTAAAAATATATTTAAAATAACATGAAGTAAATTACTCCTACAGCAGTTTTGACACGCTGTCAAGGACTACTAAAAACTGTTTATAGTAGTCCTTGCACGCTATTTAAATTCTACTGGCACAATTTCGTTACTCCAGCCTGTACAACTTAATACATAAGCGAATCATAATTCCGACCTACACATCGGTCACTACATCACCAAGGTGACAACAGAGATAATTATAATCGAGACCTACACATCGAGCACCACATCACCAATTGACAACAACTCGGTATAATTATAATTGACATTGAGGAATCCCAACACAACACCCACCTCATTCGTTATCCTAACGATGTGCAGACGCCTGCCAGGGCTTTGTCCTCCGTGTCTCGAAGGGCGCAAGTTAATGCAGGCGTACACGTAGATGCACGTGGTTACGGCTAGAACCACTATGAGCGTTTTCAGCCGTTTTCGGTGCAACATGCTGCAGTAGAACTCCGTCTTGAGGACTTGGCTGATCAAATTTCTACAAGATTTCTACACTGATTACAAAAGTTGTTTGTTCATCTTAAGAAAGGAAGGCTCATAGTACGGGACATCAATGAGTGAAAAGCACTAGCAGTGATGAATATTTTTTTCAGTTGTGGTGCTCATTCTTGTGGAGTTGTCGAGCAAATTTAGGATTTAAATTGCCTGGAAAAAATGTATTTTTGAGTAAATTATAAACGGAATGCAGTGGAAAATTATTGCTTGCTTAAAACACTTAAAAAACGTTCCTGTAAAGCGTTAAAATTATCGCTGTATACAAGAAAAGGCCCCACGCTTTCACACATGCCGAGGCTGAACATCCAAGTACATAAATAATATTGTGAAATCAAAACTAACGTGAAAAGATGTTGAAAAATGCCCGTCTAAAAACTGTTAAAAATTCATAATCTTTAAAAAATCGAGCTTTGCTATTTTTTCCAATCCTCAAAAAATTCAGCAAAATCAGAAAACACAATTGACCAAAAATGACACCAGGGTGTGATTGAGCATCGAACATAACAAGCATGCAGAGCTCACTAACAGACCGTCCTCCTATGATCCATCACAGTGCATAGTTTGGGCTGAGTTGTGTGATGAACTTATGATACTTATACTGTAATTACTTATGATGTCATTGCGTGTTTATATTATTTAGCGTATAGTTATGATGTCATTGCGTGTTTATATTATTTAGCGTATAGTTATGATGTCATTGCGTGTTGTTCATAGTGCATAGCGCGTATTTATGATATTATTGCGTGTTTACATTGTTTAGCGTATACTTATGATGTAATTGCGTGTTGTTCATAATTTATAGCGTGTACTTATGACGTAATTGCGTATTGATTATAACGTATACTTATGATGTAAATGCGTATTGCTTATAGCGTATACTTATGATGTAATTGTGAATTGCTTATGGCATAGAGCGTATACTTATGATGTAATTGTGTATTGCTCATAGCATAGAGCGTACTTTGCACTCAGTCTTCTTTGCTGCTTTGTCTCGTGTATTGATGACTTCATCAGCACACAAACACACTGCAAGTTCCTATGCATCTTTCTAATTGAAAGAAAATCAGTAATGAATGAACACGGCTAATGTTTTTTCATTGTACATCTTTGATTAAACAAATAGTGTTTTGAAATAATTTTTTGAGTTACCGTACGATATTTGCAGTACAGTGCAAATGTATCTTTATACGAATAATGACTAAGCTAAAACACAATTCGAATTGTGCAAGCATAAAGGATATTTTGAAGGTACTTTAGTAGAACAAAGGCTTTTTCTTCTCAAATGAACTCAAATTGGCGCAAGCATACACGAAATAAATAATAAATATTTTTAAGAAGAAAGAAGACATGAACAAGTGTGGGCTTGTTAGAAAAAAAAGATAATAAGCCTCAGACCATGAACTGCACCAACACGTCTCACAAGGAGTCTGGGACTGCATGTACCTCATAGTAAATTGATCAGGCACTCTAACGTGTCTTGTGAGATGAATAATATGAATAAATGTATGTACGTATAATATATGTGGATATATAGAAGCACTTTCTGACGATAGATCTGCAGCAAGTGAAAGCTGTCGTGAGATATTGTGGTGCAAACACTACAGAGAGATGGTACCTTTGTGTATGTCAACTTTGACAGCTCTCTGTAAGCCTCTAATTAAGTATTTACCTTCCATAAAGTTACCAAAAAAGATGCGTAATCTGAGATCAAGAAGTGAAGAGAAGGAGGGACGTAATCTCAGCTCAAGAAGTGAAGGGAAGGAGAGACGTAATCTCAGTTCAAGAAGTGAAGGGAAGGATGGACGTAACGTCAGCTCAAGAAGTGAACGGGAAGGAGAGACGTAACGTCAGCTCAACAAGTGAAGGGGAAGGAGAAGACGTAACGTCAGCTCAAGACTTGAGGCTGAGGGAAGTATTAAGATGCTGAGCTCAGCCACACTGACCTCACAGTCAAGGCTCATACAGTCACGTGTGATGGACACGGACAGCGCAATAGCTGTTGCTGAGCAGCGGCTTGCGTAAGCCAGATTACCGCAGCAGCGTACACCAGAGCCAAGGCGATCTCATGCGCAGTAGTGGAGAGCTGTTTGTTTACCTCAGAGAAACAGACAAGTAGGACTGTAGGTAGACAGTGAGCACAGTATATGTACAGATGGTAAGTGTGTAGACAGAAAAGTACACAGTGAGTACAGTATCTGTACAGACGGGGAGCACGGTGAATGTATAGACAGAGGAGTTCACAGTGAGTAGAGTATCTGTAGAGACGCGAAAGACATTAAGTAATGAGGGATGATATCAGGCCCACAAAAAGGATACCATACAGATATGTAGAGGCCTTTGCATAGACAGACATGATAAATTAGCCGTGTGGGTAGTTAGCAGACAGGAGGAGAGAAGAAGATAGACATGACACTGAACAGACAGAGAGGATAGTTACCAGAGGGTTTAGTGCTGCATCTTCTCGCTTGTACACTCAAGTTAGGAAGCTGGTAAGTATCAGAGAAACGTTATTTCCGATCAAGTATTGTGTCATTAGATGATCAATTCTAGATGCTAACATCTTGAAACTTGTGATTATGTTCCCAGCGTCGGTTCCAGTCCTCTGTGCTGTAACTTGAAGTAGAGGCTCGTAGGGGCGCTTCAATAAGCTTGATGGTCTGTCTCCAAGCGTCCAACGTAGCAGCAGGCAGGACGTGTACCTCTTTAACCGATTATCAGGCAGAAACTGACTATTTGAAACACAAGTCTCCTGCATGTCAAGTGGGGATGCTCATTTTTAGATCATTGTGGCGGTTAATTTTGATGCGTACGAGTGAATAAATCTACGGCAGTTTGTTGCCAGTTCTCATGTCGAGTTTATGTATGTAATGTGAGGCTGGAGATCCTGAACTGAAAGCTGCTCGAGCTGGAGTGAAAGTCTGAATCAATCAGAAACTATACACAGCATTACACTACCTAATCAACTACGTTAACAAGAATAAATGGCTTGATCATCGCGGAAATGATATTTAGAATTATTTTAAAGTTAACAGTGAAGATTACATGAAATGAGACAACAGACTCGGAAACAATAACAAGGATTTTAATGCCCTGCTAAACGCCGTGGAGAACAACCATACTGGCAGAGCTATGAAATCCGAGTTTTTCAAAGAACGAAATCA
Source organism: Trinorchestia longiramus (assembly GCA_006783055.1). Lineage (NCBI taxonomy): Eukaryota > Metazoa > Arthropoda > Malacostraca > Amphipoda > Talitridae > Trinorchestia > Trinorchestia longiramus. The sequence continues at coordinate 55,022 of VCRD01003459.1, forward strand.
CCTGAAAATACGAGGGTGATGACATTACCCGTGCATAAATCAATCGTATCCACCTAAGGCAAAATGGTAGTTATAATAATAAGGAAAGCCCGGAGCAAAAAGAGAAGAAGCTGAAACAGTTCAGACCGTGGGCTGCATGACTCTGAGGAGCATACGAACACAACCTCATCCCACAAATGAGAAGCAGCATCAAAAAAGTCAAGAATTTTATTGCTTCAGGGCACTCAAGTTAATGGAAGTCTTTGGAAGACTCAGCGTCCTGATGTGCTTGCAGGGCAGTTGCTTCGATGACACCCCGTGTGTCAACTAGAAATCGACTTTCAATGTTCGTTCAGAACTCTTCAAGTTTACGGCTGTTGAAATTCTGGATATTGTTCGTAGTAAAGTGACTTCGTTTTTGAGAGTTTTCGTACTCAGTGAACTTCAAATATTTGTTGAGAATATGTGTTCGTGCAGCACAATTTGTGTTCCACGGTTCTCAGCAATATTTTATTCCACGGTGCACAGCACAATTTGTATTCCACGGTTCTCAGCAATATTTTGCTCCACGATGCACAGCACAATTTGTGTTCCACGGTACTCAGCAATATTTTGTTCCACGGTGCACAACACAATTTGTGTTCCACAGTGCTTAGCAATATTTTGTTCCACGGTGCACAACACAGTTTGTGTTCCACGGTGCTCACCACAATTTTTGTTCCACGGTGTGCAACACAATTTGTGTTTTACAGTGTGCAGCACAATTTGTGTTTCACGGTTTGCAGTACAATTTTTGTTCCACTGTTTGCAGCACAATTTGTGATCCACAGTGCGCAGCACAATTTGTGATCCACAGTGTGCAACACAATTTGTGATCCACATTGTGCAACACAATTTGTGTTGCACAGTGCATAACACAATTTGTGTTGCACAGTGTACAACACAATGGACATGACTGAGAGCGGGACAGAGAGCGTGTGTGTGTTAGCAACATCTCTATTCTCGAACACTCACGCAATTGAGATCATGACGAGCTGAAGAATTGTGTTGAAACTAGTGCGTTCAGATGTTTCAACAGGAACTTTTTATTTCACATAAATGTTTGGCAAAGTATTGTACCTAACGGTATGTTAGGTCGATATCACTTTGGTTTGTTCAATGTTACTTTTGGGAACATGCTGGCAACAGAGGCATGCTGGCAACAGAGGCATGCTGGCAACAGAGGCACGCTGGCAACAGAGGCACGCTGGCAACAGAGGCACCGCATGAGTTAACTCTACAGAAGACTATCGTAATACAACCGTTCATTTCTCAATTTCCAGCTTTTCTCGCTCATAATTAGAAGCTGAAGCGAACAAGTGGGGCATGTAAGCAATTTTCACTACTTTCTTTGGGAATGAAAGCCCGAGGCAAACATCGTGATGAAGCTCTAAGAAAGCAGTAACTGTTGACTCGCAGGAAAGCTTGCCCTGTAAATAGCAAGTCATGCAGGAAAATCCTCAGGCGTACGAGCACAGTGCGTTGAGTCTGCCTTCACCAACACCATGCATCCACACCAGGCATCACCAACACCATGCA
>VCRD01003460.1:0-12021 GCA_006783055.1 Trinorchestia longiramus
CATCACTATCACTACCACAAACCACCACCATCACTATCACCACCACAAACCACCACCATCACTATCACTACCACAAACCACCACCATCGCTATCACCACCACAAACCACCACCATCACTATCACCACCACAAACCACCACCATCACTGTCATCACCACCACACCAGGAACTAGGGGTTGCAAGCATCGCCCACTAATCAGTTCCAGCACTTCAGCGTGCAGTAGATGAGCGACCGACTGATAATTTCACCGAGTTAATAACATTCTTTTGGAGTCTCTTTATTTCCATAAAACTAAAAACAACAACTAACATAAACATGAAAACTACACGTGCAATCAACACCGTATGTACGGAGTTGAAGATTTGGTAACAATTAGCAGTAACAATCTTAATTTTAATATTTTTGTGTTGTCTCTTGGTGTGGAACACAACCATTCAAAGGAGTCCTTCCTTCCAGGCACCGATCTATCTAGATTTTACATCTGAATTCGCTGTGTGTTTGGACATTAGACGTCTTGAAGTTTTATTTTTTACTTAACATTTTACTCCTCTACTTTATTACTCCATTTTATTACGTTCCTTCTCATTAAAGAGTCTGAACTACGCAAGTTTGCTGCCAGCCATTGTTACTTCGCTTTGTTATTTTGTTCAAGTGTGTATGACCCTTTAAAACCTTCATATTCTTCCTTTTCTTCCTTGTTGTCGAGTCTTTGCTGCATACTATAATTTCTTGCTACAGTCTGAGCGCTGAAGTTAGTCGTTACAAGTTGACTTCACATTTTGTTACCGAAGTTTAACGCATAATTTAGTGGTTCCAACTCAACTTCACATCTTGTCACAAAGTCATAACTGCCAAACTTTATGTACTTCTTGCCCAGTTGACTAGTTTTTTCTGCACTACTTCTCTTCCCAACCAGTTTCTTCATGTGTAAATTTTTCAATTATTAACAACACATCAATATTAAAATTTAGTTGTTACATGTTTGAGGAAACAACTCTGTTTTCAGTCTAATGTCTCAAGTTCTCGTGACACTCAGAGCTGTGCACGACGCAGAATTTTGCCCCCTCTGTTGAATATCACGCTCTTCTTGCTGTGCCAAGCCAACGAGTCTTCTGATTGACACGACATGCAATGCTTTTGATTGACATGACATGCAATTCTTTTGATTGACACGACATGTAATTCTTTTGATTGACACGGCATGCAATTGTTTTGATTGACACGGCATGCAATGATTTTGATTGACACGACATGCAATTCTTTTGATTGACATGGCATGCAGTTCTTTTGATTGACATGGCATGCAATGATTTTGATTGACACGACATGCAATTCTTTTGATTGACATGGCATGCAGTTCTTTTGATTGACACGGCATGCAATTCTTTTGATTGATATGGCATGCAATTCTTTTAATTGACACGGCATGCAATTCTTTTGATTGACATGGCATGCAATTCTTTTTATTGACACGGCATGTAATTTTTTCAATTGACACAGCATGCAATTCTATTAACTCTTGTTTCGGGTCTAAAGTAAAGGCATCAATCACGCACTTGTGCCTCAATTCAGTGATCATATTTTACATAGATGAATTATTTCGTCTTTTGTCCACATGCACTCTACAGAAAGAAAATAAGTGTCTCTAGCAACTGTTACGTGGTGTATTCATTTAAAAATATCCTTAAAACTAGTTGTGAAAGAGAGGAGTCACGTATAATAAATAATACGTAGCTGCAACATCACAGAAATTCAGGAAAGGTTTCTTATGAGCTTACAACTGACACTGCAATTCTACGATCAGGAACCTAAAACTTGGTCATGTGACATCGAGGTGAAATTTGAACAGACCACAGGTCCTTCATGTCGTAAATGGTCTGATCTACCTGCATGGGAAACTTATGTGAATATAACCCTTATAAAGATCATGTGGTGGTTCTTACATAAATCCCTTCGGAAACGAGCGTTACTTTGGAGGTCCGGTGCTTCCGTTTACGAAGCGTTACCCACAGCGAGGAAAACAAAGCTCGAATTTCACACTAGCGATGCGTGCACAGATGTAACTGAGCACATACACATACATCATGCACACCTGGAATTAGAGGAGCCGTGATATAATTCAAGATGCGCTCACTAACTTCTTTGTCGAAATGCGCTGTACAATTATCGTACATGCTCAAGTAGCTAACTAATCAACAGGGTTATTAAAAGTTAATGGTTAGCAGGGATACTCGTTATATACTTATTTCAGGAAAGTTAATCGATTAATCCTTTTTCCTAGGCAGAGATCAAATTCAATATTTTATTCTTACATATTGCAGTGAAAGCAACACTTGTTGCAGCAGGTGAAAATAATTTTTCAAGTAAGTTTCCTATGCGTATTAGAAGCACAATAAATTATTTCTTTAAAGAAATGAAATACTACCAAATCGATTTTAAAAAAACGCTACAAGCGAATGCGAATCAGCTGAGAGTTATAGTGAGTTGCGCATGTACATAAATTAAATAAGTTTTAACGGTCATAAAAAGCATGAAAACCTACGAAAAAATATATTCTTTCTTGAAAATCTAGAGGCCAGGTAAAGGACAAGAGTTTCTGTCTTTTCTATGGTTTCAAGAGTTACAGACAAAACAAAAAGTCTCCACTTATTGAATGTTAAGGCTGAACTTTTAAATAAATCGAATACCAGAACTACAACAACATCTGTTAGTTGAGTGACTCATTTGTTCACCTAACTCAGGCGCATAAATAAAACCTTTAGCTTGCACCTGTTCGCTCTTTTCCATAGAACATATGAAGAGATCTGAAAACAATTTTTATGGATTTGTGAGGACTCTCTGACTGAGTAATAAGTAGTGGGGAGCATGTGACGAATGAAATTTATATTTTTAGAGCATAAGTAATGTTAGAACGTAAGACAAACTGCGATTGAGGGTCAAACAGAAATTCAGGCGAAGTTGTATTGAGTGCATTATATTCTTACGGATATTACGGAGTCTTACGGATTTGATATTCTTACGGAGTCTGAACCTATGATGAAAAATACATAGATATAAACCTTGATGATAATCAGCTTGACATTGCATGCACACTTTGTTCCCGAGAAGGTTGAACAATAATAAAAAGTATAAATTATCAAATGGTGTTGAAGTTAAAAGTAAAATTTATCTTAATAAAGTATATGATAAGTATACAAGAATATACAACAAGGCGTTATTCAAAATATGAATTCACCCATCATTTCCAGGTAGACGGAGAGGTTCAATGAAAAGAACAAAAATATTGCATTTATTCCGGCTTTATCTAAACATATGCCGCGCCCTTTTGGATTGAACTATTACTGAACCTTGTATTAACTTCATTACGTAGCAACAAAGTCAATGTAATCAAGAAAGTTATTGTAGTAAACAAAGTCAATGTAGTCAACAAAGTCAACGAAGTCAACTAAATACCACGTACAAAACTTGAAAAGTAGGAAGATTGATGAGTTTAAAGCGAAGTTTATCGTGAATGTTACAAGCTTTCGCCCCACACGAGTGTTGCATACATGTCGCGCACACTTACGTCTTTGTTCGCACAACATAAAATATTTGCAACAGCCACCAACCAAAAGGAATATTTTCCTTTAGAGTGCAGAAAATAGCAGACACAACGTGCCTTTTATTATTCTCCTTTCCTTGTAATTTAGCGACTGGATGATTTGTGGAAGCAACGCACAGAAACTGCGAGCTGTGAACTTCTCAGTCAGAGCAAATTCAAGCCTGTCTTGTTTCTGTAATCAATCCAACAAAGTCACAGTCAATCCAACAAAGTCACAGTCAATCCAATAGAGACACACTTTAAAAATAGTCATAGTCAATTCAATAAAATCAGTCAATTTACCAATTTTCAGACAAAGTATATGCAGGCCCGTCTGGTTAGTGCTGTCAACTTAACAAAATCATCAAAATCCCAGTCGATTAAACAAAGTTATAGCGAATCCAACACATACAACAAAGTCACAGTCAACCCAACAAAGAATCACCAAACATTAGTTTAAATAAGTGCCCACCGTCTGGTGAAGTTTAATAAATTTTGGTAAATATATAACACTATTGAGCAAGTGTACGCGTGTACATAATTTCCTGTGGTTTGAAAAGCGTACGCTATGAGTATTTTGAATAATCTTCAAACAGATAAAAACACTAAGTTACTAGGGGAAAAATTACTTTGAGATGCGTTTTTTTGTGATACCTTTTGCCACACGATACATGCAATGTACCAATAATACTATATTCTAACATACGACCTACCGAGCAATTTAATGTCACCAGAACTTTTTTTAATATCCTATATGCCTCATGAAATATGCGTCAGCGCTATTGATCAGCTTTGTGTATCCCTGAATGCATCGAGTATTTATCAGGAGTCTGATTAGCTGAGGTTGTTTCTAAAATGTCAGTGGAGGTTAAAATATCTTATTAATTTTGACAGTATATTGAACAAACCAAATGCAAGAAAAACTAACGAACGCATCTTAAGTCTACTGGCAAGCGTTATATTAAATTACCTACCAGGTTATTTTATTTCTACTGAAGAAATGCAGCAGCATTCGTTTCTACATTTAAGAATGCAAGCTCATGTAAAATAAAAGAGATTCCATCGCTAAAAAACAGCTTGGGAAAGTCAACGCTGCCGTCCAGCATGAAAAGGCTCTAGTGTTTACAAAAAGTCACATGAACGACTTTTTTATTCAAGTGAGATAATGTATCTAGTCCCACAATATTTCTAGGCCCTAAAACTTTGGATTATAGAATAATGGAAATCAATGTGCATGGGTAATTACGATATTTCTTAGTTAAATTAAAAAAGAATCCTATATGGCTGGCTAAAGTTGATCAATTCTACGGTTTCGATGGAATAAATGAGGAAAGCTGCGAGACGAACCTTGCAAGAGATTAAAAATAGCCTTAATTTGCTCGTGCCTTAGAATCGGAGCCAATTTGGAGAGCCATGAGATGGAGATGGAGTCAGCCGTCGGAGTTAGTGGAGTCGGAAGTTCACTCTAATGATTGAGTTATTAGCGGGGTTCGCGACTTCGAAGTTCAAGGGTTTGAGTTAGAGCTATTTTGAGGTCCCTGCAGTGCTGGACTTGGACGGAACATCTCATAAGAATGTTATAGAACATAGAACAGAATAGAATATGGTGACAGGAACGAGCACATTTGTTCCATTCTTGGTTTGCTACTCAAACTCCATGCCTTCTAAAGTTAAGACGTCAATCACGCACGCACTTCAATGACGCACATGCACCTCAATCACGCACACGCTCTTCAGTCACACATAAGTACCAGGAGTAAAAGAGGGTAGGAGGAGGAAGAGTTACGGTTATGCTCTCGCTCATCGATATTTTAAGCAACAATTACAAATAATTATAGGTTCTTTGGATGCGGTAGTTTCCGCAGAATCGCCGGATACTTAGCATTGTGAGACCCATTAATGTGAGGAAGGGAGGATGGTTAAGTATTTGTATACGCTGCATAGATTATTTCGAACGAGCTTCTTTTGTCTAGGGTTGTGTAACTCGTAGATTTTCTCGGATCGCTGCCAGCTTTTGTCCTGCACCCAAGAAGCTCTCATTTCTTAGTCACAGACCTCGAGTGACTGGCTTTTAAGACACTAAAATGTTCCAATGTCTTTGTTGCTGGCAGGACAAGCAGAAGGCTGTAAAACTGTGAATGGCTTCACTGTTTGTCTTGTGTAATAATTTCCAGGTTTTTGTTTGACTGGAGCCATCATTGGGTTAAACATTCAATGATCTTAAAATAATGGTTAATGCCCTGCTTCGCCGCTAAGTATACACGTTTTCCTGTTTTTATTCGCCGTACCATTGCTCTCTTTTACATTATATTCGCATTCAACATTTATTAGATGACAGCCATAATGTTAACATTGACCACTTGGACATCCACACAGATTTTGATGAGGGTAAAAACTGGGCTTATTCATTCTATCTCAGTCACAAGTTTAACTCAGACACAAAATATATTCTGCAAACAAAAGAAAACCAACCAACTTTATTTCTGAAATAAATTACAACACGTGTATTGTCACTGTTTCATCTGATATTATGCGTAGGAATCAATAATCCCGCAGTATTTGCATCATCACAGTCAACAAAAGACACAAAGGCAAACAAATATTTCAGTAAACTGAACTAGATACACGCCTCTCTGCAAGAACTGTCAAAACAAAACTATGTATTGTAAATACTTAGGTCGCTTGAGAGGCCGAGTTAGCTGCTTTAGTAATGTGAATTAGTAATACTGAAGTTAGTAATGTTGAGGTTAGTAATGTGAATTAGTAATACTGAACTTAGTAATACTGAGGTCTGTAATATAAATTAGTAATGCTGAGGTTGGTAAAGGGAATTCATGACTTATAGGCCTCGGCCCACCTGACCCAGCCAGTTGCAGCTGTAATTGGAAGTGCTGATGCTCGAAAAAGTAATGATTACTGTGATAGAGCACGGGTGAACAGGTTCGTATTTCAACCGTACACTTGATGGTTTAGTTGACCTTTTCAAGGCTTGGATCAACGCCTGGGAACACAAGACTTACGGCTATGTTCTTTGCAAGGTTTGGGCGAGCTCCAGTAGACATTACTAAGGCACCATTGAAGCATCACTTAGGCGTCACTTAGAATCTGCTTGTGTGGCCCGGAAACCAGTAGTTTTTAATTATTTGAGATGGCGCTATACTTCTAAATAACGAGACCCATTAAAGGAAAGCAGTGTAAGTCAAATGTTGGCAGTGATGGGCATTAAATACATTAAATGTAGTGATTTACGTATTTAAATACAATGTATTTAACTACAGCTGAACATTGAATGTGGTTATGGCACTCCCAGAAGGCGGATTTCCATAACCTGACACAAGTTTCTCTCAAGTAACACGGAAACAAGAGCCAACGTTGAAGGAAATATTTTTTATAGCAAATGTTGCAGAACATCAACAACCACAAAGAAATCGATCGACTTAAACTGTAGTTTTTTCTGTAGCTAATTGCATGTGAGGGGCAAATGCTTTCAAGAAAAAAAGAGTCAGTATCAAATTTTTTATTTGTTTTTCATATCAACTCTTTCCCCCTTAATTTTTTTGACTTCGTATTTCTATTTCATTTTTTCATGAATAAGAATGATCGATATATTTGTTTCAGCGGCCGTTTTTACCTCTGAAATTTTTATATTTTATATGTTCTTCACTTTTCGGCTCACATTTGCTATTCTATTAATTTAATTGGTTTCCCACCGTCGAACATTATTTTACTGATTTTGAAGGAAATATTTTTTTTCGAAAAGAAACTTTTCACTTTCTCTAAAATTGTTCAGCATTTTTGTCCATAAACTTCGAGATGAAGTAATTCCTCATGTTAATTTTTTCAGCACGTGCCTTCTTGTATATTTATTCAATTTTCACAATGTCGTTTACGACACCATATTTTTCATCATTTCTTTCGAAGGTATTCAGGCTTTTCTAAAACTTCACTTCCTCCCAAACCGTATTTTTAAAGCCGTCCTTTTATTCTCTTCTCTGTTTTGCTTCTCTTTCTCTTGTTTCTTTCAATTTAGTCCAACCTTTATCTCTGCTTTATTTTTCGCAACCCTGCTTCCCTATTTCCGTCTTTTACGTTTTCCCTGCAGTCTCCTTCGTCTTTGACTCGTTTATTTTTGCATTCATTTTCTTCACTCCTGCTGAGACACACGTCCCAGCGTTGCTCATGCTTCTATATAATTTCAACTTATTTGTCTCATGAAAACATGTTGATTTGGTATTATTAACCAATCCCTTTCTACCACTCAAGATATCTAAAAAGCCAATGTTAACACATATATCAGGGATAAGCTTGACTGGTATAAACAGTTTTTCGTTTGATCTCTTTCTTTCTTTCCTCCTTCTTCCTTCTTCTGAACCCCCATTCTCCCCTTCCAGCCCCCGTAACCGCACCCGCACTAGCCGGCTGTCATCCAACACCTTTTCTTTGTTTTTGTGCGGCCGCGGTCGGTGGTGGACTACGCCAGTAAGCAACCGGTGTACAGTTCTACACTGTCTCAGACTCTTATTAATTTAAGCCTCATGCAGGGCGCTGTAAAATGATCTTACCACTTGTGAGTTTCATAAAAGCCAACCAGAGTGAAGAACAAAAAATGAGTTTCAAATAATGGCATCGATTTCGCACTAGCCGCTAAAAATTGAAACAAGGCCAAATAACACTACATGTCAATTCCGAAAGTAAAATCCCATTTACCGATTTTATCTAATTTGATTTTATTAAAGCTAGAAATGTGTCAGATCATTCAATTAACCTTGATTATTATTTACATTACAGCATCACTCGTTACTCAACTATTAATGAATGAATTTTAGTCCATTCGAAGTTACACAAGTTCCTTAATTAAAGCGCCTTTGTCATAAACATGTTTACCACGATTAACTTCGTTACTGAAAAAAGTCATGATGATCAACGCACATTTACATGAATTTATTCATTGATGCTGAAATGAACGTTAACCCAACGATGCAAAAAACTTGAAGCCACAAATGCCAAAATCTAACAACGCTTTTAGGTATTGACGCTAAAATAGACACAAAAACAAATGCTTGTTTTTTTTTGTTTTCCCGAAGATAATTAATTTTTGCTACAACATTTACTGTTCCGTTTATTGTAAAGTTCAGTGAGGATGATATTAGATTATTGTGTTTCAAACAGCATTTGCAGACGTTTACTCTCTCGTATCTCCACTGATATGAGTGAACTTAATTATTACGAGGCCTGGGGCAGAGCTCTGGGTCATCAGTTCTGCAATGTGATTTACACTACTGCATCACTATATTGTATCACTGTGTATTGTATCACTATATTGTATCACTGTGTTTTGTATAAGTATTGTATCACTATATTGTATCACTGTGTATTTTATAACTATTGTATCACTGTGTATTGTATAACTATTGTATCACTGTGTATTGTATAACTATTGTATCACTGTGTATTGTATAACTGAATTGCATCAATGTAGTGTATCAATATGTATTGTATAACTGTGTATTATATCCCTGTGTATTGTATTGCTGTGCATTGCATCAATGTATATTGCATAATTAAGAACATACACATTAACAATAAATAATAATAAAATAACACATCAACAATAAAATATTAACAACCACCTAGGATCATCAGGGAAATAAAGTTTTTAAGAACCTGGGCTGCAGAGTTTTTATTTTAAACGGCAAGTATAAAGTCAGGCAAATGAACTGAATTTTCCTTTGATCAATAAAAACTCAATTGCTTAGTTTGAAGAACTCATAAGAGATCTGCGCAGGCTCTAAGCTTACAGTCTTCCTAGAACGTGCATCCTGAACCCTCCAGAACCTGAGCAAGGCATAATTAAATGCTGTTATATATAACAAGTGATAGTGCCGCCACTAAGAACCTGTTGCCATTATTGTAGGTAAGAAGCTGTCATCTAGCAACAGTGTAGGTATCTAATAACGTGAAGCAGATGTGAAATTAGAAATGAAACTTCATTTTTTATTTAACAAATTTTTTCTTGATAAATTAATTATTTGAAATAATTAGTTCGTTAATTAATGCATCGCTGACGCTATTATTGACCTGAATTACACTGAATTCCTATTCATGCTACTCGTTCAGGTCTCTTTTTTGTGTTCCCATGAAACCTCTTCTATGAACTACTCTATTAAAAAATTACTTTATCAAAACATTACCTTATTAAGCAGGATTCAACAGGAATTTGCTAAAATTGCCCTTTAGGAAACCCAACTATGGCTGTCAAAATCTGCACCCAACTCTTTTCTTGGTTTTGAAATAAAACACCATGTTACTATGAGCGTAAATTCCACCAATGTTAACTAGAAATAAATTATTTAATAAGCTCTTTTTACTTGATCCGTAGTTCGTGCATTTTGTACATCAATAAATTGTATAGAAATAAATCGTTTGATAAGCGCTTTTCACCAGATCGTACATGTTCGTACATGTTGTTCTAAAGGAACATTTTGTACATTTTCTGTGCCCTTATCAATTTCTGATTTGTGCACACTTTTTTGCACTTAAAGTTGTTGTACGCAGTACCCATTTTCTGACATCCACACGAGTTCAACCATACCAATGAAATTATTTAGTCTGAAGTAATTTCTTCCTACTCTATGACTCGTACAGGAACTTTCTTATATAAATAAAATGATGAAGTCTGCAAAGTTAAACATCACTGTGGAATAAACTAATGTGCGTTTTTCCTGAATTACTTTCATGCTGCTGGAAAGTCTACACTGTTAACTACAGGGTGGCCCATAAGTTACTGATCCTTTTAAAAACGCTATGCATGGTAGGACTTCGAATTGTCGCCGTAGCTCGATTTTTAATCAAAAGAACATAAAATGGTAATTTTTTAAAATATTTATTTCAAATAAAAACTGAATAAAGGATTCGATGCCAGGAACACTTTCTACTCGACATAGCTGCCCTCAGCCTCGATGACGCACTCAATCCTGGTACTGAATACTGAATGCAGGCCTTGCTGCTAAAGTAGTATGCAAAGGAAATTTCAGAAAGAACGATCATGCAACACCTCTCATGGAAAAGCTTAACTGGACCCCGGAAATATACCTAACTGGAAATATACGTTTTTGTTGTTTTGTTTGTTTGGTCCTGAAGTTCCTGCAGGCCTTCTTCACGATTTCCCTGTCCATGGAGGTGCAGTGCTCATTGATGGAGGCGATGAGAGATGCCTGATGGTTAGTTAGTTCGATTCTTCAAAATGACCCAAAAAAATCATCCATTGGATTGAAATCCGGGCTGCTGGGAGGCCATTGGTGTTTGGTTACGAGGTCGTAGCAGTGCTCCTCCAGCGAGAGCGATTGAAGACATGACAAGGAGCACTGGCCTGCTGCCACACCCAGGGCCTGTCCCGGACCACCTGCTTCATCCAGGGCAACACCACAGTCACCTCCAGTTTAGCAGCCATGGACGGGCCTCATGGACGGGGTCATTGTCAATCATGGTCTCAACCCTCTTGACAAAATCTGCTTCTCTCGACTTCCAGCGGTCGTCCAGAGACTTTGGAGCCCTTGTGATAATTCCACGGGGATCCTTACTCTCCTCCAACTTCTTACGAGTACACTGGATGGTCCTCATGTCGACCTCGATGGTGTTGGCTCTGGTTCTGTTGTCCACTTCCCTGTTGTTGTGAACCAGAGCCATGACCACGGCGCATCTCACTTCTGCCTCAGTGAACGAAATTTTAGATGATTCCGCATATGTTCGCTCCATCGGTTCAAACTCAACACTGGTAAGTAGCTGATTTATGTAGCTTTCTGCTGATGTATTACACTTAGATAATTTGAAAAGTAAAATGAAATGTATCATGAATATGAGAGGACGACAATTTGAAGTCCTCACTCTGCAACCATAAAACTAGGAATGGTAGAGAGATGAGGTTACTACTATATTGAAGACGGGATTTTAAAGTTTATTTTTTGTATTTATACTACTAACAGTTAACATTTATCCATCTTAACTAGTTTTATAGTTATAGCGTTGTTGAAAGGGTCAGTAGTTTATGGGCCACCATGTATAAGCACGTTGTCAACACAACCCATGTATTCAAGCTTTTATTTTCATTATTATTACTATCACTATTATTTATATTACTATTGATATCATTGTTACCATCATTATATTCTTAAAAGAGTGACTACCATGTAGTTTTCTACTTTTTTCCACATTCTCTTTCAGGAGACACGCTTCTACTCCATATAACACACCATAATCTCTTCATTATCCAGATTACGATTCCCCATTTACATCTTCTCCCCTCCTGCTCCCTCCCAGCTGGTTGCTGGTTCCCTCCCAATACCCCCTTCCCTCCCTACAGTTGTTTCCCTCCAGTTGCTTCCCTCCTTCCCTACAGTTGTCTCCCTCCAGTTGCTTCCCTTCCTCGATACCCTCATTCCTC
>VCRD01003460.1:16898-28214 GCA_006783055.1 Trinorchestia longiramus
ATGTACACATGGTGGTTGCACAGGTAACACAAATATTTTACACATGGTGGTTGTACATGTGATATTTCTGCCATCGCTTATTTAGACCAATCCTGTTTATTAATCAACATAATTTGTTAAAACTTGACAAATGAACATATGTATTTAGTTTTCTTTTTCAAAAAGCTTATATCAAAACCAATGAAAATTATCCAATCTTCAAAAGCTAACTGGATATATACTAAAAAGTTTCTTGATTTTGCTTTAAACTCAATTTCTCTCTGATCGTTTCTTAGGTTTTATTATTACGAAAGCTGTCAAAACCAAAAAAAAAAACATCTCGCAATAGTTGAATATCTCCGCCCCATGAAGCCTCGTTAGACGTAGAAAAATACTGAAATTAATTCTGTATCTCAGTTGTTGAATGTTACTGCAAGAAAAATATCGCAGTGAAAAGTAATCGCTCTGTTGCTTCTGTCATTTACACGGGCTTCAATTCTGTGGATTATTTGGACGTCTTTTAAAATTCCTTGTCAATTGTCTGTACGAGTTGATTGTGCTATGCTTTATTAACACGTCTCTTTTTTTCTATCAGACAAATAAATCAGATCTATATCTTTATATATATATATATATATATATATATATATATATATATATATATATATATATATATACTATTTTCTCAAATGACTTGCGCTCTAGAATTATTAACGTAATATTTGAAGACTAAACCGTATTGATATGGATATGTGCCTTCCACCTTGTGTTACCACCCTCACATTACATCCTTCTCTAACGCAAACATAAGACTCAATCATGTTCGTGAACCCCACAAGTTCGAAATCAATTCTCACCATTGTCATGAGTTTGCAATATCCCCTTCTTCACGACCCACATAACAATCACTATAACCCTGCATTCTATCTACACCATCGGCAACACTCCTCGCATGTAACTTCCTCTTCTTACGAGGACGATCGAAGCAACTTTCAATACACGCCAAGTCAATCCTGATTTGAATGTTGTTAGAATGACGTATGTACCACATCCTTGCGCGATCTGCAATGCTACAATTTATGGAATACGAAAGAATAGAAGTGAAGAATATAAGGTCACTTGCGTAGACCTGTGATTGCATTGAGTGCCGCGGCAGGTACAGCTAGTCACGGTTCTTTAACAACTTCGTTGGATCACGTGATGGTTTCCGTTCTTTCAGACGATGTATTTCATTGTAGACCATCTGACACATTAGGGACTGAAGTGTCTCTGGGTGTCATCAGTTGTAATGTAGGTTTTCATGTGTTGTCGAGAAAATAAGTCATTACTTTGAAGGGAAAACAGCGCAAGTAGTCATGTTAAGTGAAACTATTGTATTACTGGCGTATTTCAGGCTCTCATATTTAACGAAACTACTGTATTACTGGTGTATTTTAGGTTCTCATGTTAAACGAAACTAATGTATTACAGGCGTATTTACGCAAAAGTCCAGGTAATAATATTGTTAGGCAAAATTAATGTCATATAGGTGTGCTAATACGCAAATTTTCATGTTCTTGCAAGGTCATTAAATTTCACTGTACTATCATACTCTTTATGACCGTACTATTCGTCATTACTATCATACTCTATCATTCATGTGCTACGATTTCGAGAAAATGAGTCAAAGGAAGGAATTTATAATTCCACCTGCCAGTTGTTCTTACCATATTTATAATCAAACGAATACCAAATAATTCAATTTTTTGAATATTTTGTTTCCTGTTATCTTGGCATTAATTGAGCATTTTAGTCGTGAAATCTCTTCCTTGTTTTTTTTATTACTACAGTCTGTCCATGTTATTCTTACGTCTTCGTCTTGCAGGCTGAAACAATGCGATGGACATTTTATCACCATCAGAAAAATAACAAGTGTTAATCATTTGTTCTCATCTTAAAGGTTCACAATACGGCTGCGATTTCGTCTCCATCGTTGAGATTAGCTCAATACGATTGGGATTTCGTAATTCAACCACTTCTATTATAATAATGATGTCCATATTGTGATATTGATGTGGTTTTTGAGGATGGTAGAGTCATATAGTTGGTAATCGTCACTTTAATATCATTCGATAGCAAATTTTTTTCCTTTCCTTTCCTTTCAAGTATGTCCTCCATGACAAATTACTTTGTTAGCATTCTTGGTATAAGGTATCGCAAAGATTAACGCAATGACAGATTACTTTTGTCAACGTTCTTGATATGAAGTAACTCAAAGAATTATATTTACTGTAATTTTCCTACACGCTACTTGAATCAATGCATCTTGACAATCCAGTGTGCAATACAAACTGGATATGAGTTGAGTTTATCATCAGAGTCAACCTACAGAAAATATTTCTCAAGTATAGTCATTATTTTAGGCAGTGCAATATTGTACTATGACTTTTTTGATAGATTGAGTTTGTGTAGTCAGCTAAAGATCTGATTCGCTGATATGAAAGATATACTACACAAATTCAAACAAAAACTGAATATTTCTGCACATTTCTAGTAATACACTGTACAGATTCCTGGCCAAGCCTCGCTTCCTTCGCCATTTTAGCGTGAATGCTCCGTCTCTGACCTAACATCTTCTGTCACTCCCCCGACATAGCAATCTAGGTCCCAATTGCTGCTTCATCGTATGTTCTACGCAGGAAATTTGAACGGCGAATTCATAGCAGAGTACACCACTCCACCTCCCAATAAGCATGTGAACGTTCGAGCACAAGCTTATTCATCAGCGCGTCGCTTTGGGTTGTATTTGTCGTAGCAAGCAAAAATTAGTCTTCAATTTTCAAAGATGCGCTGGTACCGAGAACAGACTCATTTCCTTCGCTATGCTCTGAAGGATGTGATTTGTTAAATGCAATGTTGAAGTTCCTTCAGCTTCACTAGCCTTGTGGTTTGACATAATTCACGTATGATTTAGTGTGGGAAGCGATTGCTGCTGTAGCGATGTAGCTGTAATCGCCATTATATATCAAGGCACATGCATGGAAATTGACTCATGTTTGTTCATTTTCGGTTGGGGTTGGTAAGATCATCTGTAAAACTTTGCTGGGGGAGTGGGAAGGAATACAACTTGGTGAAAATGATGCTCTAAGCAGTGCAGGAGCCTGTGAAAATAGAATGAGGCTATAGGAACAAACCTTCTGGCCCATTCTTGGGTCGAATAATTACTTCGATAATTATTCGCTTACCCAAGTCCCATGCCGTAATTCTAGCCGCGTCAACCATGGCGGCAGCGGGATTCGAACCCGGGTCTTCCCGCTTGCAAGCGGATTCGCTCACCAGTCGACCAAGCTGGTGGTGGCAAGTATCAACGACTTGCATGACACCGTGGAAAATGCTCTAAATACTTCCTTTCGATCTACATATTCGAAATTTCCTTCGTGTCGCACTGGTTCATGTTCAATAAAACTCCTACGAAATTCCCCACCAGTGGGCTCCTCCAGTTAGGTTCTGTAAATTTTTTCAAAGCCTTCTAATGATTACGTGTTCAAAGCAAAGATTTGCACCGTCTAGACAATCGCAGGAAACGTGTTAAGAAGAAACTGCATAAAGGAAGAAGGTGCAAGTTTTACGTACGTACAAGACGAAAAAGAAGCAAACTTTAATGTCATTCGACTCCAATGAAAAAAGACCTTAATACTTCATCCACGAGTTAGAATACTTTTTGATGTGTTTTTTTGAATTCCCTAATTAGAAAAACCTGGAGTTCAACATTACTAATTTAATTTTATCAAAATGTTAGAAACCCTAACTGAAAAAAATACGTAAACTTGATGGACGTTAAGTAGCCAGGATAAGAGACCGTCCTAATTTTGTTTACAGTTTAAATTTGACTGACTAAAATCCAGGCGGCATTTATCTCAACAGGTATCATAGAATACAAAGTATTCAACACCTCCTAAGAACGAACTAAATTTTTTGACACACCCCAACAATTGATGAGCTCCAGACGATTTTTTCCAGCGCAAACAACGTAATCTGCGCCGGTCATCGGTTGGAAGGCCTCGACCTTCCTGTGGACATTTAAACCTATTGTCCGAAGTGGCAAAAGTCTTCCAGTATGGGCCGACATTCTTTGTATTTTTCCTCACGGGTCGTCTTCAAGTGCCGTCACAAAACGTCATTAGAACAGAAACAATACGATCCTCTTTTCTTTGCGTCTTTTAGTGGTTAGACGTAACGAATAACTGGCCGCTTAACCAAAAGCTGGGCACCTCGACACATCCCTGACTTTTGCGGTGATTTTTTTCTACCCTGGCACGTCAGAGGCACTCTTAGTAGTTTATAGTCCTAAGATGTACATCTGTGAGTCATATTTTCTAATTACTTCACCATGGTTGTCGGGCACTGAGTTATATCTTTTATGAATGAAACAGTAATGTTGAAACGAATTTTTAAATTCTAGTTTTTCTCATTGACACCCAGTTTTTTGTTGAAAAAATTGAATGACATCCTCTTCAGAACAAAACTTTGAGAAATTCTACAATTTTGTTCATGTTCTGGATGGGGTATGAAAGTTTTAAAATTAGCAATAGGGATTACACTTTTCTCACGAATCATCTCAGACTTCGCAGAAACAACGGAAAAACAGGCATTTTCCTGTGTGACATTACAGGTCGCATATACAACTGTTAGACTCGGCGTATGGAAACTAACATCAACTTAGAAAGGACTACAAAATATCTCCCACAGTTGATGGCTCTTTCTGAAGCACAGTTACTCAAAAAACGTGTCAATTTCTAGTTAGTCGGTAAAAGCGTCAAGCATCGCTGGGCCCAAGAAATTCAAAAACCACGCAAAGTGAACCCGCGTTCGGAGAAATCTGCGTAATCCTGAGAATCTGAAGGATGCTCTGGCTCTCAAATTGGGACCAGGTGCTCCCAGACATTTAAGGAGAAAAAGAACAAATTATGACAGTATAAGGGCTTGCTTTTCAGGAAATTTATTGAGTCAGGTAAACTGAAGACTTTCAATTCTCAAGGCGTTGCTGTAATTTTTTTTTCAATGAGAATTGAACGTCCATGAAGAGTAGGTGTAGGTCACGGAACATCCTAAGCTCTATTTTTTACTACCTTTGTTTTTCCACACGATACAGACGTGATTTATACTGCTTTGTAATTTCAGTAATTTTACAGCGATTGTACAAAAACATAGATACGTATGCACTAGAATTGAACATGGTATTTGTAGTCGCAGTTTCTGCAACCTTGTCAAGCTTTAGAGAACAAAGTCTCGACTCCAGCTCTCTGTTATGAAAGTTGTTTCGAAGAAAAAGTTGTTTTTGAGAGAGGATCAATTAAAAACTTGACGTCAGATGTTTATTAATTCTAAAATAAAACATGCAGTTAACGTGAATGAAAACTTTCACTATTCTTCTTTACATGAGTAATGTTATTTCTTCCATCAATCATTTCATTTCTATGTATATGATCAATGTTATTTCTTCCATCAATGATTTCATTTATATATAGAATAGAATAGAATTAGCTATAGGAACGAACCTTCTGGCCCATTCTTGGGTCGGATAATTACTTCGATAATTATTCGGTTGTATACCCAAGTCCCATGCCGTATTTCTAGCCGCGTCAACCATGTCGGCAGCGGGATTCGAACCCGGGTCTTTCCGCTCGCAAGCAGATTCGCTCACCAGTCGACCAAGCTGGTAATAAAAATATTTTATGTGATATTTGATCAATGTTTTTATATCTATGATTACTGTTCGCATTTATATATTTTTAATGTGTATTTACATTTATCGTACACGTATTGGTGTACTGGATAAGTCCAGCAGCTCATCGTTGTGTATGATGCGGAATTTTAATCTTTCTTTTCATATCTGTCCAGCATCAGTGGAATAGCATTGTCTTCATATCCTATAATAGATTAAGTCGGGGGAAACGGTTTGTTCGTACTTCCTTTCTTCTTATAATTACTACACTGAACTATGTACGACCGTTAAAATCCCCGTATAGTCCACGTGTAATAAACGAGAGGGGGTCCTTTAAGACTCATTTTCCTATTTTCTTTAACATAATATAAGAAGAGCAAGCCATGCCACCATTATAGTTTAGTGGTATATAATGGTGGTTTATTTCGGGTACTTTCTAATAATTTTATTGGTATATACTTGAGGAGCAAAAAAATTACATCCTTATCTTTCACTCTTTCAAGTTCACGAAGCAAATAAAAAGTTTTTGAGTGAATATTTTTCTACTTGCATTACTATAATATTGCAGAAGCTAAATCCTTTAATCACCTCTCAGCAATTGAAATAATATACACATTAATGTGGTCCATAATAAATTTTTTGCTACATTTACTTCTAAAAATTATAGAAGAACGACGAGCTCAGTGTTTGATGATAGCAAAAAGGCAAGAAAATAAATGGAAACATGACCTTCTTTTACAAGAAGACCTTTTTTCACTTTACCATTGATATTCGTTAGAAATAACGATTCACTGAATAAATTCCATTGGTATTTACTTGATGATACCTGTGATGTTCAACTGTTTATATAAAGTAAAATAGGTTCACGGTTCTGTACCTATTGCGTCTAGATGTATAATATCTTTGAACAGATATGAAAAATTTCTTAGAGTAATAAAAGTTCGTCAAATTATTCGCCCTGTACAAAGATTGCGTAAAATCCGCAACTTACTTCCTCTGCTGGAACTTTATATAAAACTTTACAAATCAGACGTCACTGCATGCAAGCTATTCTAAATAGTCATGTGTGTTGCATCGAGCCCACTTTAAATATGTGAAATTTGGTGTTAATGTGACCCTTCTTTCAATTTATATTTTTAATTATAGCGCTGAGACCATATATATTTGTGGAACAAAACGCACTTAAATTATTTTGAGACTTCTCATTTCTGTAATAAAATGTTATGCAATAAAAAAGGAACATATGTAACGTAAATTTTCATGTTAATATATAAAAATTAAGGAATAAATGTACAATATTAATTTGTAATTAATTTTATAAAGTCAGCTTTATAACAAAACTAGAACAAAAACTAAAATAGGTAATAAGAAATAACTTGTAACTCGATTAAAATAAAGCTAGTATAATATTTTGAGAACGAACAAATTAAACTTAATTTCCAGTTTCCCCAACAGATTTTTGAGTTTATTTCAAAAAATTCTTCGTTCATTTAAAAACTTCACTCCCGTTTCCAAAACCTGTTTTCTAACAGAAAGACTGGCTCAGCAACATCCTGCATGTGATGCAACAAGTCGTACACCTGAATTTTGTGTTGAATTAGCGAATTGCAAGTCACACACCCGAATTATTCCGGGTATAAATAATAATTATATCGGAGGAAATGAGTTATAAACTGATTTTCATGCAGAAATGATGAATTGCACTCAATATGATAAGTCGCCACCGGAATTTCCTACAGAAATATTGAATTGCCCTGGAGATAACAAGTCACCGCCTGAATTTTGTGCAGAAATAATTTATTTTAACCACATTTTAAAAAAAGAGAGCATGAAATATAATTGTAAAATCTACACCCTGCGCTCATAATTTTAGCCTCGGCCTCCGACTGAGTGCCGTGGGTAACCACGCTCCGCATGAGTGAGTTTTATGAGTTAACCAAGAATAATGTCCTCAAATAGTTCTGACTCACTTCATTTTCTTTCAGTGTCTTTCGCTGCCACAGCAAACATAAAATACATTTGTCCCGTAAAAAGTCTTCAAAAGAACAAAGCTGTCAATCGAATCGGTACTTTTGTAATCTGTATGTTGTGATACCATGGAGGATTTATAAGTTTCCCAATTTTTCGTGTAGGTTTATTCTTACTTGATGATGAGACAACAATGGCCTACATTCTTTAAATTAAACTCAAGCGTTCGGTAAGCCCAGAATTGATTCTGCAAAAAAGTCTTCAATGGAAATAAAATAATTTTAATTTCATTTTATATTTTTTCTTTGAAATAAACTCAACTGCTTGATGCCACATCTATCGGCTTTCAAAATTTAAGATTCCGACTTGGAGTGAAAACCAAGCTTGATTATAAATATCTTTTGGACTATTTATAAGAATTTCATCTTTGTGCATTAGTCACGGAGAGTGAAATCAACATAATAACGTAGTTTTTTTACTCATGATTTCATTTGATTAATGAAGACAACAAAGAAGAGTTTTGAGGATCATGTATATCTAACAGAACGATTGATTTGCACGAGTATTAAGTATTAAGTTTTTAAGTATCAGGAGTGCGTCACTCAGTCAACTTGCTTTTACGGGTCCATGGTTCAGTTAAATTATCTATCAGTTTTAGAAAAAGTTTCTTGTACAAACAGAGGAAGCCCCAGTATTTTACGTATATCTCCAGTATTTCAGTATATTTTTTATTTATTTTACTGATCGTGCATATTTGATTGAATTAACCTTAGTAGTGCAAAATCAACCCTCATTTTTGTCTCGCTTGCTGTTCAAAGACTTCAAGCACAGCGAGAACAATCTGGAAGATTACAGACTGGGCTTTAAGCAGAGGCGTTACTAACTGCAAACTGTGACGCATTTAGTGCCGCAGCTTTCTCTTCACATCTATGGAAAAAAATCAAACAATGAAATTTAAGTGAACTAAGGTATCTACCTTTTTCAAGTCATTGCTTTGTGATTCGTATACTCATTACAGTGTTGGTGTTTTGTTCTAGTGGGTTGTTAAGAGATGGCATAGTCAGACAATGGTTTGCCGTCAATTCTGACTATGTACACCCGTAAAAGCACTAAACCTTGCTCTAACACTTGGGGAAGTTTATTATCAAATAGTTTTGAAAGTTGGTTTTGTATAGGATTTTCAAAAACATTCCATTCACTTACAGCTTAATCGCTTACTTATCTGAAACGCATCAGGTCTGGAATGTATCACGTCTGATTACATACGTATGATGACCATCAGTGGTAATCAGTGTATTAACGAAAACGCATTAGTGTCAAGTTGCTTTGATGAATTCGAGAATGCATTAAAGTTAAGTTGGTCTCTTGGATTCGAGACGGCATTAGCTTCAAATTCCTCTGGTGAATTTGTTTTGTATGCCGTGCGAACCAAATCTCACGAATTTTCTTCCTTGCAGCTCATGAAACTTGTGACCTATTTTCCTAGTAGGTGCTTTATTTTACTCAAACCGGAAAATATGTCGTTCTATGAAGGAATGGTAACCGAGGCATGAAAAGTACTTTATCTAACTAACTGCCGTCGTGCGATGGAGAGATCATTTTTTTGCTGAACACATACGCCAAAAAAAATTTTACCATTAGAATACGTTATAGTTCAAACCAACACACTAAAAGTGATTTTTTTCGGAAATTAGTGAGAAATAAATAATGTTGGTTCCCTTATTTTCACTTTTATGCAAATAATTGACTTGGTGTGGGCGAAAACCAAAAACTGACATTTTCGACAACTGTGATCTTTTTCTGTACCGATTCCCTTTAACAACAAATAAAGTTTGAATTGCTATCTTTTTCTGTGAAAATTTGAGTTCTCACCAAAAACTAGGTTTGACTCCCCATGCAAGTGAATATTTTACGCCAAAAAAATTGGATAAAGGTAAATGAAGTATCGTGAAGTTTCAAAATCAATTTCAAATTCTATGTTTATAAGTGGAAAGCCTAAAATAGAATCCCATGCTAGTCTATTTCCAAGAACGACATCTCACATTCGTCCTTTGAAATCTACCCAGTTGTCCTGAACAACATCTCTCAGCTGTCGGTGATTTAAAGGTCCAGTTTGGGGGGCAGGGGGAGACTGGGGGCGAGCCGGCCGGCTTTACCCCACTTCCTGTGGCCGCCGGTCCGACTTAGGGAGACAAGAATGTCTTCTACCTACCACGGTTCCACTGATGGTCTTTGTCACGGTCCGGCTTTTAGTCATTATTGTAGTTCGTAAAGCACTTTATTTGGAGGCCACTTTCAGCTGTACTTCGCATGCTTCAATTTCAATGTCGGTTGGCCACTTTCAGCAGTACTTCGCATGCTTCAATTTCAATGTCGGTTGGCCACTTTCAGCTGTACTTCGCATGCTTCAATTTCAATGTCGGTTGGCCACTTTCAGCTGTACTTTGCATGCTTCAATTTCAATGTCAGTTGGCCACTTTCAGCTGTACTTTGCATGTTACAATTTAATTTTTGTTGGGCATTTTCAGCTTCATCCCACACATTTTTACAACTTTTCAATAGTTTCAAATATTTTTTATCACCCTGTCAGCTTAACCTAACTAAAATTGAATGCTTGTGAGTGTATACTTCTAAATTTAGTGAATCAGTTTATTTATATTCAGTGTTGGTATATATTCTTATGTACTTGTATTAACATTAGAATCTATGAATGACGGTTTTTTTAGTATTTTGTCGTATTAGTTTACCCCTCAATCATGAGCGTTACCCTGAGGTTTCTTAAACCCTAAAATAATTTCTTAACCCCTAGATTATTCAATCCATCATCGTATCATTTGGAAGACTACTGATCATCATTGTGACAGAATTAAAAACTCAATATAAAAACAATGATCATAAATAATAATGAGATGAATCTAAAGGATTATAAAACCCTGAAATGTGTTAAAAAATTTCATTACATGAAACTTTTTGTTGTGGCAGTCAGGAAATCGGCCTGCATAGCATGAAATGCATGAGTTTTTTGTGAGAACACAACTGTGTTTTATTAGAACTTTCAGTTTACGATGGCTGATTGATCACAAACTTAATGTGAAGAAATATGTCTTACAAGAAAAACCTTTTCCCAAAATTTCCCAGTATTTTTAGTATGACTTTGTTTAGGTTTTGTGTTTATTAATATAACTATGAACTTGTTACTGATTAGCTTGTTATTGATATCTGAAGACCCTAATTACACACACTGATTTCGTTTCATAATTCTTGTACTTTCCAGTGGATTCAGCGGCCGTATATAGCAATAGAAAGAATAAATTAGAATATTCAACCGATATGCCACTTTGATCGAATTAAATGATAGAAATAAATGAGATTCTCATATATACTCACATCTGCTCTGAACTGAAGACAATGAACAGGCTACGTATTCCTGTCATGCTGCATAAAACTACTGAAAATATGCTGAAAATTTGACTACAAAAACACGTGAAGCTGTTCATTTGTATATGTCTGTCAAATCAATAATTATCCTACCAATCACCTACTATCGTTAGTCAAATCAAGAGTTGTTTGAACAACCACTTATTCGGTCTCATTAGGCGGTGCCTTACCAATGACCTACATTAGTTACTCAAATTGAGAGCTCCCAGAAAAATCACCTACTACTA
>VCRD01003460.1:43007-53508 GCA_006783055.1 Trinorchestia longiramus
GGTTTAGTGGGATTGTGGTCTGGTTTAGTGGGATTGTAGTCTGGTTTAGTGGGATTGTGGTCTGGTTTAGTGGGATTAGGGTCTTGTTTAGTGGGATTGTGGTCTGGTACAGGGGGATTGTGGTCTGGTTCAAGGGAATTGTGGTCTAGTTCAGTGGGATTGTGGTCTGGTTTATTTGAATTATGGTCTAGTTCAGTGGGATTAGGGTCTTGTTCAAGGGGATTGGGGTCTTGTTTAGTGAGATTGTGGTCTGGTTTAGTGGGATTGTGGTCTGGTTTAGTGGGATTGTGGTCTGGTTTAGTGGGATTGTGGTATGGTTTAGTGGGATTGTGGTCTGGTTTAGTGGGATTGTGGTATGGTTTAGTGGGATTGTGGTATGGTTTAGTGGGATTGTGGTATGGTTTAGTGGGATTGTGGTATGGTTTAGTGAGATTCTGGTCTGGTTTAGTGAGATTCTGGTCTGGTTTAGTGAGATTCTGGTCTGGTATAGTGAGATTCTGGTCTGGTTTAGTGAGATTCTGGTCTGGTTTAGTGAGATTATAATGATTCAGAGTTTATGGTCTGAATTTTTTAGCATCATTTGATCATGTCAGATTCTGTACGTTTACACCAACGAATTCGAACCCTGATATGAATTACTAACTAATATCCAACAATAGAACTCAAACAAATTAGAATGAAAGTTTTTTGCACTTTTGGACAGTTGCATGGGTGGCCATCGTTAGAATATAGTATATTAAGTTGGTTAGTTTTGACTAACAAATGCTTAGAAGATTGTGTGTTTTATCAACATGCAGAGCGTCACCTGGTTCCAAGAAACTCTTCAGGTTATACCTGGTGAATTACAACACTATGATATGTACGCATATTCCGTGCTTATTGAGGGCTTTAACGAATTATCTTACGTTGCTGCACTTTCTCCTGACTATTTATTACGACATCGTCTAAACATGGGACTGTGAGACTAAGAAACTCAACGGATGTGTACTGAGAACTAACAAGACTTCAGCGTGTGTGCTGGAAAACTAGGAAATTTGCAGCGAAAACAAGACGGGGAATGTGAACAAGAACACAAGAAATTTTTAGTAAAAACAAGATGAGGAATTTGAACGAGAAAACAGAAATTTTTAGTGAAAACAAGATGAGGAATTTGAACAAGAACACAGAAAATTTGCAGGGAAAACAAGACAGATAATGTGAACAACAACACATGGAATTCGCGCTGAAAAAGATGGAAAATTTGCTCCAGAAAGCGATGAATTTTACACTGAAAATACGCACAACTGGAGGATGTACACAGGCTCATGAGGAGCAAGCACTGAGAACAAGACTGGGCAAATCACGGCCGTACTAATTAGTGCGCATGATAACAAGCTCGCAAAATAATCGCGCACACTATAATCGGCACTCACAAATAATCGGCGCGCACTATAATTGGCATGCACAATAATCGGCGTGCACAATATTCGGGGTGCACAATAATCGGCGTGCACAATAATCGGCTCGTACAATAATAGGCGTGCACAATAATCGGCGTGCAGAATAATCGGCTCGTACAATAATAGGCGTGCACAATAATCGGCGTGCACAATAATCGGCGTGCACAATATTCGGCGTGCACAATAATCGGCGTGTACAATAATCGGCGTGCACAATATTCGGCGTGCACAATAATCGGCGTGCACAATATTCGGCGTGTACAATAATCGGCGTGTACAATAATCGGCGTGCACAATCCACAAAGCGATCGCGTTCGGTTGTGTAGCAAGGGCAGAGACGGGATCCAGGACCGGGACGAACTTTTAAACGGTCTTGCTTGTAGAATCGGAGCACTTAGCAAAGTTTCCTGTTCATTTGCCTCGCCTTCAACAGAGCAATTTCGCGCTCATTTGCCCACTTTCTGTGCACTTGAGCGACACATGACTGCTCTCTGAGCCTCTGCTCGAATTTGCATCGTATAAGCCTCTTAGAGAGCGGCTTTGCTGGCTTGCATCGCTGATAACTGCACAGCTGGACACAAGCAAGTGATAACTGCACAGCGAGACACAAGCAAGTGATAACTGCACAGCTGGACACAAGCAAGTGATAACTGCACAGCTGGACACAAGCAAGTGATAACTGCACAGCGGGACACAAGCAAGTGATAACTGCACAGCGGGACACAAGCAAGTGATAACTGCACAGCGGGACACAAGCAAGTGATAACTGCACAGCTGGACACAAGCAAGTGATAACTGCACAGCGGGACACAAGCAAGTGATAACTGCACAGCTGGACACAAGCAAGTGATAACTGCACAGAGGGAAACTAAAGAAATATTATTGCTCATAAGAATGCTTCAAAATGATAACTGTCCTTGTGAATATTAATACTGGCAGCTGCAGCTATCATTATACATATGAATTGTACTTCAATATATACCTCATTATATCTGTAATTGCACCTTTGCTAGTCACAGCATTGTTAAATTAGAGGAACGGTGCTCGTCCGTGTATCTCAGTGATAAGTGATACACGACTAGGAATAAATGGCAACAAGATTGTGGGAGTGATTACTGTACGACTCGATAATCTTACTGGAACTAGTAGACCCGTAAAAAATACATGTGTTTCTACTCAATATTTCGTATGATTTGCCAGTGGACGCGGGCTTTGCGAAGGAGTTTTCATATTGATGGAAGTGCCTTTGGTATCCACACTAATCGGTTTTGTAGATATGCTACAAAAGATGTTCAGGTATACTTTAATTTATATGTTCGTGTCAATGAACTATCATCAGTAGCTGTTGTATTTTAGGCTTATCTACCTCAGAAATATTGCACCATGAAAATCTACCGAATGTATACCCTACCGAATTTTCTCCTTTCGAAATCCCGAAGAGCGTGACAGAGAGACGGACCAAGCGAGTAAGCAAGCAAGCAAGCAACAAAATGTGTATTATGATACTAGACAGTTTCCGTGGAAGTTCCGTGGTTTAGATTTTACTGATTTGAAATTATTATGAAGATGAATGCATAAAAGATTTGTGGCGGATTATTGTGCTTTAAATAGTGTATTCTAGTGTATAATAAACGCTTAGAATACAGTATTTTTGAGCCGCAGTAGAAGCAGTTATAACCATTCGTGTCATATCCTAGATAGAAAAATTCAGCATTACTGAAAGCAACTGCGAGCTTGTGTATGTATATTGTAATATGCAATACCCCGCCGAACTCCCTATCCACGATACGAAAGTGATTTATTATAGTGCACTTGTACAGCAAAAATGAGTGTATTAATTTACCAGTGAACTGAAACCAAGACCGCCAGGGCTAATTTTTTCCTATCTATTCTTAAGAGCGTGACAGGAAACATAAATAAATATATAATATAAACACACGACGGTCATTCTTAGTATTAGATAGATATACATAACTTCCATTGTGCATCTTATCTACCGATAGCATGGCCATGATAGTATCCGTTGAAATTTGTTGATTTAAAATTGATAAAATTAAGGATCTATCAAATAAAATACATTCTTCACTCTTACCCGTGGTAGTATCTGAATCTGAATATTTTACATGAATGCATGGAGAAATTTTATTTTCTATTTATCTACCGATAAAATGACTGTGTAAGAGAAGAAAGCTAATCACGGAACAAATTGAATGTTTTATAGTGATCCGGCGCCTTTGGTATCCACGATACAATGCTTGTAATACATGCATACCCGTTCTGATTTCAGTTCAATAATTTTTCCTCAGTAATAGATAGGAAGTAATGGCACGGACACACACAGATACAAAGAGAGAGATAGAGATACATAATCGATTATATATGTAGATAGTGGGATGTTTTCTGTCTAATCACTGTTTACAACTTTGCAGTTGAATTATCAAAACTGGCAGCTGCTCAGACGGACAATCATCAACATCTGATCAACAAATTCCCTTTTAATGCTAACAAAACGCTGCTCCTCTTCTTTCACATTGAAGTTCTTAATGCACAAACATGCTACAAACGATGTTCAGGTATACTTTAATTTATATGTTCGTGTCAATGAACCATCATCAGTAGCTGTTGTATTTTGGCTTATCTACCTAAGAAATATTGCACTATGAAAATCTCAATTCTGCTTCTTTATAATTCACGTGAACTTTACAAATGCCACTCAGACTTTTCTGATATTCCATCACTGGTACTGAAAAATAGCATTGACTATTGCTAGAATAATGCGTTGTTCTTTGAGTGTTCTCTCTAATGTTATTCGTTTTAAAAGTGAAATATGGTGTGAAAAATTTGAACACAGGCTGGGGGCTCTATGCATAAACAGCTATTTAATCATTATCAAAAGAAGGTTGAGCAGTGCACTTGAGAGCCTCACGATAGAATCCACAAATAATTCTGAGCATTACTGAAAATGAACTGGGCGTAAAGGTCGCGAACAGCTAACAAAGACAAGCTATCGTCAGGTTCGTTCGTGAAAATAAAATCGATAAGAAAAACATTTAGAGCCAGCAGCAGGGACGATCTCATTTCAAGCTTTTTTTTCGTAAAAAAGAAATTGATGAGAAAAGATTGAGACTCGCTTTCACAGACGACCAAATATCAGGTGGAAAGAGGTAAATTGATGAGAAACTTTGGGACCCGCCAACAAAGACGCTTTATTCCGTCAAGATGCTTCCAGTAGGCAGCAAGTGTGAAGCGACACGTGTTAGCGGCACCAAGTGGTCGACATGGATTTTGTAGAGCGAGGAAAGCATAAAGAACGTCACGGACTTGAGCCTTGGCGAATGGTTTTAAAAATGCAAAAACCATGAAGCTCAAATGACTGTCGGAGCTCAACCCTCGTATTATGACTTGGGCTAACAGAGTGCAAGTTAAATGTGCACTGTGCTTCCAATAATGTAGGTGCTTTGTGAAATTAGGGTCGTGCTTTCTTGTGAAATAACGGTGGTGCTTTTGCTAACCGCAAGCAGTTTTTATCAGAGTCCGATTGTAATTAATTGTTATTTATAACTCTGTTAAACTATGGTAGTTCTTTTATTAACCAAGCCCATCGTTAGAATAAATCTGTCCGTAGTGAAATATATTTGATATAAAATCTTTGCTTTCACAAACCCTGTCCATTTGAATACAAACTTCGTTGGTATATACTTAAGATTCAGTTCAAAGTTGTAGCTATACTTTAATTGCTCGTTCGCACTTTTATATCAAAATTCTCTAACTTTGAGCTAACACTACCGTTACTTCAGCTTCATTCCCAATTCATAATGCTACACACAAGGGTACAAATATTCTAATAGATTTCTACCTATTGCTAACAACAGGCTACTTTTTCGTGAAACTCCTTTGCAAATAAAGAGGTGAAGTGAATATTCTGCTTCTCGCACTGAGGACACTTATTGCAGTGTACGACTTCCATATCAAGTTAAAAAACGAAAAATGTGAGGTTTTACAACAATAAATCTATTCTCAGTATTGTAAACAAAGAATTCATACCCCTTCCATTGAAATTAATTTGTAAATGCCAGAAAGATTAATACCTGATATGGTTTTGCATTTTCGTTGCTTTCGAAACTATTATGAACTTCTGCACAGGTCTTTGGTATGAAACTTTGCTTGTGACTATATTAAAATCCAAGAAAAATTTATCATTGAATCACTTGAGTTAAAAATCGTATGTGGTGTTCTTTATAGGTTAATTGACGATAATAATATTCATGTTTGTCTTCAGAAATTTTGTGTGCGTATAGTCAACTAACCATACAGGAAACACGTCGTAAATTTGAAAAAAGATTCCCCATCATTTTGAGCACTTTATTTTTATTATTATGTCTTGCATTGTCATCGTACGAGAAATAAATTGCAAAAGTAAACGAAAAGGAGTAAACGTATCATTAATTCCATTGATAGGGACCTGACAATACCATTCTCTGAATTAATAAAAAGCTCCTGTTTACCGTTATTCCCTCAACCTTTCTTCTCATCGATCTACTTAGTACTGACTGATTTGTAGTTACATCGAGACTACTTGCAATGATCATTAGTTAGGACTAAATAAAGACGATAACCTATGTACATATATGACGCATGATACTTTGGCTTCATACACTGTTACTAGTTAGAACTAAATAAAGACGATAACTCATCTACATATATGACGCATAATACTCAGGCTTCATACACTGTTACTAGTTAGGACTAAATAAAGACGATAACTTATCTACATGTATGACGCATGATACACAGGCTTCATACACTGTTACTAGTTAGGACTAAATAAAGACGATAACTTATCTACATGTATGACGCATGATACACAGGCTTCATACACTGTTACTAGTTAGGACTAAATAAAGAATAGAATTAGGCTATAGGAACGAACCTTCTGGCCCATTCTTGGGTCGGATAATTACTTCGATAATTATTCGGTTGTTTACCCAAGTCCCATGCCGTATTTCTAGCCGCGTCAACCATGTCGGCAGCGGGATTCGAACCCAGGTCTTTCCGCTCGCAAGCAGACTCGCTCACCAGTCGACCAAGCTGGTGATAGTCGACCAAGCTGGTGATAATCGACCAAGCTGGTGATAACTTAAGACGATAACTTATCTACATATATGACGCATGATAGACAGGCTTCATACACTGTTACTAGTTAGGACTAAATAAAGACGATCACTTATCTACATGTATGACGCATGATACACAGGCTTCATACACTGTTACTAGTTAGGACCAAATAAAGACGATCACTTATTTACATATATGACGCATGATACAACGGCATGAGGATTTACGTGGTACAACCTAATGCAATGTAGTTGTTTTCTCCTACAGAAAAAACTAAAATATAGGGAAGTAATTAAAGTTCAAATGTATAGTAAATTATCGGAGTACTGTAGAGCCTTAAATGACTTTTTAATTATGTTAGAATTTCTTATGTTTTATGCCATCACTTGAGAGTACTTCTGAGTACATTGTGGGTGCATTTTAGTACTTGCACTTGCACTGAGTACTTTGTAGCGCTTGCTTTGTGAGCATTTTAATATTTCCTCTGCGTACTTTGTAGCTCGACCTGCATGTGCATTTCAGTACTCCTTGCCAGTACATGTAAGAACATGAAGCGGCTTTTCTATGCATCTAACAGATCACAATGAGAGTTTATACACTGCAGAATGCTACACAAAATCACTCCGTACGTGGTAGTGCGCCGTGTCTGTGCGTGAGAAGAACTGTTATTTTACTGACACGTGGCTGTCAGTTACAGAATTTTTTACATGCGCGTGAGAGTATGCAATGCAAACTTTAACAATCTTACGTGCCTTCCATACTCTCCTTTAATCCTGTTAGCTCTTACAACTCTCAGCCTACATCATATATAGCTCTTACAACTGTGAGCTTACTTCATGTATAGCTCTTACAACTGTTAGCTTACTTCATGTATAGCTCTTACAACTGTTAGCTTACTTCATGTATAGCTCTTACAACTGTTAGCTTACTTCATGTATAGCTCTTACAACTGTTAGCTTACTTCATATATAGCTCTTACAACTGTTAGCTTCCTTCATGTATAGCTCTTACAACTGTTAGCTTACTTCATATCCTAACGATCACAAGTATCACTAACGATCACAAGTATCACTAACGATCATTCGACGCTCATTACTGCGAGTTAATTTTTCCAACGCATAAATGACGTTATTGCCGGCAATTAAACAAGTAAATAACAGAGAACAATAGAGCAGGTCTCATACCAAGCAGCAACACAACCAAACATTTGAAATTATTTGAGCAAAATCTGTGAAGGTGTCAGGGAACATTTTCTTAGAGTTATTCACATTAGTACTGCCGTTTAAAGTACAGCATTATGTATATAATATATATTATTCTGATTATTTTTATCGCTATTATTTTTTCAATTATCATTATGATATGAATATTGTTATCAAATTTAGCATAGGTTTTAATGTACTATACTGGTGCAATTTAGGTAGTTAATATTTCCCTAGCAATTTATTAGGATCCTTATATGACTTAACAGCGACACGAAAAACTGAACAGCCATGTTAGTGAAACAAAATTATACTTATTATATGTATATACTATGCGCATATATATGTATGCGTATAGTGACATATCCTAAATAAGAACATATCTGATTAATATCTACGTATATTTATGTACATAAAAATAACTTATTAACCCTGGAACAAAAATCTAGATTTATAGAAGAGAATTTGATTGATGAATCTCATTTTGGCTTTTCTGAAAACACTCACCGAATCTAGAAATAAAAAGTGTATTTTGATGCAGAGGACACTTCCAACTGAAAACCAGGGATGTGTTTACTACAACCAGTTTTCCTGCCACTCTTGGTGCCTGTGTGTGATTGAGGCGCATGGACGTGACTGAAGTGCCTGAGCGTGATTAAGGTGCCTGTGCATTATTGAAGCCTTAGTTTTAGACGACATGAGACTCGTGATGTAGCCCAATAATGGAATACACTGTTCGTTCCTGGTGTTGTATTATATTCTTGAACATCAAGAGCCAGAATGACTTCACGACTGCTGTTGCTTGTCGCAAATTCCACTATTCCACAGACAAGGCGTCGGATCAGGCAGTTTCTGTCACTAATTCGAACATAAGACAATAGGTTAATTTTATTTGCATGGTATTTGTAAATTCCTGATTGTTGAGGCCTTGTCAAATCCTGGGTCAGTATATGAATTATTGAAATATCAATACATAAATAATTAGGCTATACGTTGAGGAGCATAATAACAAGATTAACTATTAAGGGACGTACAAAAACTAGATTAAGCTGTGAGAAACATGTAGATAGCTAAACTAAGCATAGAGAATCATAATCATAATTAGATTAAACATTAAAGAACATATAGATACTTAAGTTAGACAATAAAGAACATATAGGTAGATAAATTAGTCATCAAGGAACATATTAGGAGCTGGATTAAGCATTAAGGAGTATATAGATAGATAATTATAAGGAACACATCAAGCATTAAGGAACATAAAGATAACACGTATGAAAATTCATTCATGATTGCCTATGTGAGTTATCCTTCCTCTCTCATAATTTGTGACACACATACGTGGTTCAAATTGGACAAAGCAACATTTAAATATCCCATTACTCATTTTGTTTTCATTTTACAGCGTCCAAATTACGTCTAAGGCCAGAAAAAAGTAGCCATATTATTATTATTAGGTGAATATGTAATTTTATTATAGAATGTATAAGTATTGAAAAAATAACATACATGAATAAAATTCTACAAAATAATGCAATGAAAAGGTGAAAGAGAAGAACATCGCAATCAGAATAATGTGTCATCTCGACCACGCATTTGCCAGATTCACATCAGCTGTAACGTTACATTCAAGCGAGAAAAATTTCTGCTCCTATACAGGGGACTCAAAAAATGGATCCACCGGTACAAACGATACCGTTATCAAGGTTTCTAAATTGATCATTTTGACTTATTGAATTTTAAACCTTGGTATTCGTATTGTGGATACCGATGTATGAATTTTTCGTGGTTACCCTGTATGTTTCGTAGATGATCTAACTGTGCTACTTTTACTTATTTATCGACCCTATGCACATACTGAATATGCAAGTGCTCCATTCCGGCTTAATTAGTGCATGTCAGGGTCTGCATGTTAACCTAAACGTTGAATACACGACCGACCAATCACGTCACGTCCAGATGCAATATCATACTAAAAGATAGCCTTTGTTCAACATGCGCAAACCCAGCCAAGTTAAGAACTCGCTTTATTATTTAACTGTCATATTTAACCTGCATGGCTGTTTACCTTCACTCTGTTTTACACTACACAAACGCAGTAGACCCCTTCTCAGCTCCTCCAATCGATCGTACTGTATAATTCCTCGAGTCGACGCGGTCTTCTGTTTCTGTATGAAATTAACTCGCAAGCGAAGACATTTTATGAATAATTGAGCCGCTTTGCCTACCGCACCGAGCGCGGGCTTCCAGGTCGGCAAGATTTTACTAAGCGACTGTCATTCCAGGTGGACATGAGAGTTGAAGGGTCATTTGAAATGCAGGCCGATATTTCTATTGATTTTATTCATTTTGTGTCTTGTCCGCGTGAACGCTGGATGGTTATTTGTATTGATGTTACGTTTTTTTGTGTATTGGAATCGAATAAGCACAAAATGGTTATTTGTATTGATGTTATGTTTTTTGTGTATTGAACTCGAGTAACCACAAAATGTTTATTTGTATTGATGTTACTTATTTTGTGTATTGGAATCGAATAAGCACAAAATGGTTATTTGTATTGATGTTACCTATTTTCTGTATTGAACTCAAGTAACTACAAAATGTTTATTTGTACTGATGTTTCCAATTTTGTGTATTGAAATCGAGTAAGCACAAAATTGTTATTTGTATGATTTTTAATTATTATGCGTACTATGACTGTGCAAATCTAAAATAAATATTCCTACTGATTTTATTCGCTTATGT
>VCRD01003461.1:0-25664 GCA_006783055.1 Trinorchestia longiramus
TACTTAGATGTTGATATAGATAAGAAAAGCTGTAGTAGACTAAAGTTCTGAGGTTTCAGTCACTTATTGTAGCAAAGCAATTACTAACATTGACGGATAAAGTTTTTGATTATGTATTCAATAAGTACAAAAATAACGTAAAAATTACATATATATATATATATATATATATAATACACATATATACATATATATACACATATATACATATATATACACATATATACATATATATACACATACACATATATACATATATATACATATATATACACATCTAAGTCCCTTTCGTGTATCTCTATAATGAACTTTTGGTTCAATTGTAGAGACATTGTCAATAGTTAATGGCTTATTGTTGTGCAAAAAATTAGGTATATCCTTGATAATTAATTTTTGTAAGTGTACATAGGGCAATACATATTTGCAAATAATATAGGGTAAAAATTATTTACCCTATATGATTTGCATGTACGTATCTAGGGAGAAACCTATAAATCAACAGAATGTTGATAAAAAAAACAAGTAAAGCCTTCTCTACTCCTTGCGAGTATCAAAGTTTTAAAGTAAAAATTGAAAATGATCTATATAAATATATATATATATATATATATATATAAAATCAGGTTTTATTCTTTCATGACATCAGATCGTACTATTTGATCAAATCTATGAACCGAAGAGGCCCTGAATGCCTTATAGAACTGATGAAAGACTGATGTTGCAGGTGGATCCCATGCCACCTGCAGAGTCTCCTCACACGGTGCTGCGTCGGCAGCTGCGCGCACAGCCAAAGTGAAGGCGTCAGGGGGAGCGAGCTGCTGTGACTGCTGCTGCTGCTGTCCCCGTCCTCTGTCTCTGTGTGGTAGCTGAGCTCCTACAGCTACTGTAGTGTCGTTTTTTTGCCATGGTATTTTAGTTAAGCATCTATTTTGACAACGTTTTTACTACAATTATTGCAGTAAGTTGTCTTGTCTTGTACTTTGTCTTTTTTTTCGTTTATGTTTAGTTCCTGAAACTTTTTGTAATGAGCGAACAAATCTGAATTGGGGAGCATAAATGATGTACGTATAGCTATTTTTTGGTGGTCTATCAGTTATTTTCCATGGGTTGCTGGATTTATTATTATAGTTGATTTTTGTCGCGAGTCGAGGTTAGATTACATTTTCATTATTTTCCCTTTGAAGCTGCTAGAATTGGGTGCAGGATCATTGCATCTGCATTTTTTTCTCTCAATACTGATGGCTTTGTGTCTGATGAAACACTTGTTTTCATATCATTTATTTAGTTGTTTCTTCAATTAATCTTATTGTTGCGCTACTCGCGACGCGTTTCATTGGTTGAAAGTTTTACTTGTATCGAGGGTTTCATGGAACCGAAAGTTTTTTTTTTGAAGTCCATGAGAATGCGAATCTTTGTTATTTAGTGTTCTTTAGGAACGTAAAATTGACCTTTACTCAGGGTGTGTGTACTATGTTCCTCATCTTCAATAGTGTATCCTGGAAAGAAAGCTCATCACTGGTGACATTATGTTCTTGCCCATCAGTAACATTTTCTACATGAGTGTGGATTCATATTTGTCCTCTCTCGTGGGGCTGACTGGCGTGTCGTGCATTCGAGCTCCTGTACGAGTGTCTTCGATACTTCGTATTCTCTTATTTTTTGTTTTATTAGGATGCTTCTTGCCCTTGTTAAAATACTCTGTGAAAGGGTGCGGTGGTTAAACACTTAAATGTAAAAAGCAGATAAGTAACTATGAAATTGCGCTGACTTGCGTTATTAGTCTGTAAATATACTAGCAGTTATGAAATTATTTGAGAACTATCTGTTGAAGTGAAAACTTTACTTTCATTCTTGTACTTAAATTAGCATTTTTTGAACTTACCTATGCTCAGATTCGAGGTTTTTTGACCAGTTTTAGCTATTCTCAATAATTAGGGGGTCATTTGTTTTTGTAGTTTTGAAGTGTGTCGCATTCAATTTGTTTCATTATGCTTTGAGTTTAATGTGTACACATTTTTGCGTCAAGCGTTAGTTGACCACTTTCAAGCTGACAAAACAGAGCGAAAATTCCCTGCAGCTAAACTATTATTTTCATCGTTTAAAAATAACTGCTTTCATTCGTGGTTCTTGTTGCGGTTAGTCTCAGATTAAAGTAACAGTTTCAGGAAGACGATTGGTTGTACTTCGATTGATTTTTTTAATGTGCTTCTTTGCGCGTATTTGTTATACTTTAGTGGACGATGTTGTACTAATACGAGCACAAAACAGTTATCAAAACCCAAGTACAAAGCATTTTACTAAGTATACGCTCTCATTGTTGCTGCGGTAGTTTAACCAGGAATATACGAACTCAATAAGTACTTTGCTCATTCGAAGGTGTAACTGTCGTTTTCATATCGAGCCGATCTGTTTGATACGAGTTAACGTGTTCTCGTTAAGCTTCTTGGAGATTAAGGTATTGATAATTTTGTAGTCGTTTGCAAAGCATAGAAAAATCATGGAACCCAAAGCAACGTAGCGTTGACAGAAACAAGCCACCAATACAGTATTTTGTTGATGTAGTAAGGTGTGATAATTAGGTTGTCTTCAAGATGTTAGAAGAAATTTACGTTAAGGAACATGGCGTTCACCACTGATTTTCGAAGCAACCTACTACAGCTCAATTACGTATCATGACGCAGCGAGCGAAACTAATGTGGGTTTTAATTTGAATTCCGTTTTTTTTCTTTGGATGCAGCCGACTAGTTTTTTTCGGTGAAATACCATTTCACGTCACTTATGTTTCTGTCTTCTCTCTCATTTCTTCTTGTTGAAGGTATGTTCTCGCGACGTAAGCATCTTTTTCACTCTGTATAGTTTGTGCTTTTCTTGCATTATGTTCATAGATGTCAAACTGGATTCTATGGCTCTTTTAGGAAAGTTCTAGCTCAAGAAGGATACTTCTAACGAAGTTGACTGTTTTCCGCTTATTTATCAGAATATTTTTTTTAAGACGAATGGTCATTATATATCAGTAACTTCACCTCGAATTTCCTCCATTTTACTTGTTAGGGAATTGATTCTATGAATTCTGCGTAAATCTCGTAAACTAGGAATATAATAATTATGTCTGAATCTAGCGACACATTTAGTTTTTGCATAATGCTTTTTCATTTTTTCAGGTCAGTGAATCTTCGGTTCGTGTCTGTCTGATATGTGTCTCACCATTTATAGGATTAATCTCATAGTAAGTATAATAATGAAATATAGGCATTTGTTTCCTTACATTTTGATTTTCCTCTACTTTCAATAAGGTTTTTCTTTTTGTCTTCAGTTTATATTTTCTATAGTTGATTACTGTTGTGAAGGAGCTGTTCATGTCATTACCTATTAGTTTACGGCTTTTTTGCGTTTTAATTCTGTAAATTCACATTAATATTTATGCTGGGGGAAGAAATTTGAGATCCTTTTGTATCACGGTTTCTCATACTTTTTAAATCTCAACTCGA
This sequence comes from Trinorchestia longiramus, assembly GCA_006783055.1. NCBI lineage: Eukaryota > Metazoa > Arthropoda > Malacostraca > Amphipoda > Talitridae > Trinorchestia > Trinorchestia longiramus. Next base: position 3,489 of record VCRD01003461.1, read on the forward strand.
TCTGTGTGATTACATCAAAGATGAGAAAATATAAATAGGTTCCTATTCTGTGAATCTGTATTTCATAATTGTATTTCACGCTTAGCGCCGTGGAAAAATGTTTGTATTTTTCAGCACCATTTATAATGTATTAACAATTTTATGCGTGGTGAAAGAACTCATTACTGTAGAGCTGTTTTACAGAGTGTATTGCTTCAGGGTTTCTTGCTAACTTTTGCTTCTCAGGAGGCAATGCGCCCAGCCTACAGCAAGTACGACAAAGGATCCATACTCTGGTAGTCAATAAAATCCAACCCGAGGAGTTTAGTTAAATATGAAACCGAAGTTTATTTGCATTTTTCATTCATTTTTATGTGATGAATTTATCATGCTGTGCTGGCACAATGTCACCATTTCTCTTTAATTTGATTAAAGTTTCGGTGTGTTGGTCACTAATTAAAGTGCTTCTTCCAGAGTGAGTAAATGCCGATTCTTTTGCACAACACGAAAGTTTGAAGTCGATGGAAATATGTTCTCTTGACATTGTATGACCCCAATGTAAACATCTAGAGAACGGTAGGCAATCTTGCAGAGCGCTAATTTCTTCAACAAAAGGTGCACATTATGACACCTTACGAAAAGATAGCTGGAAATTTAGGTTATTTGTAACAAGGTGTAATCTGTAAGTCTTATACTGGTACTTTACATTATTTACACGGTAGGTTATTCTTGTGGACAACAAGACACTTAAACATACGTAGGTACAGGTCGCTTAGGGTATAACGCGTCAAAGAGTTATTAGTTCTGACAGGAACACACAGCTCTCAAATCATTCTTTAATAACCAGCAATTTGGGACGTGTGTAGAACGCTAGTGGGTATTGAGCAAAACTACACCGCGACCGGCGTTGTTCGTGCAACACAGGGCCGTTACTTCCCGTCCGTACGAAGCTGCAGTCAGCGGTGCTCAGATGCTAGGGCCATGGCACAGTAGGTGAGCATGACACATTACAACGAATATAACAAAGACAAATTACTAATAAGTAACAAAACAATAACAAATCTCATCACAGTACATTTAGATGCGTGGTAAAACTGAGGGTTGCATCGGATAGAACAAAACAACGCACAACTGATAAGGAATGCAACTTTTTAAATAAGTCTTAACATCTTACCCACCATTCGACTTAAGTTCAGCAGCTATACCAAAACACATTTCCGAAGTGACATTTAAGTAGATGAAGAGACGAATTATATTTTTCCTAGTTACAGCAAACTTACAGCGTTTCTAATGTGAGTTCTAAGTCTCATCTCGAGGTAGGTTGCTCTGTGTGCTCGGGAGGGCTCACATTTCTAATAAAAATGGCCGGAGTTGATTTCTATATAGCGCCAATCGATCTGCCCTAAGCTATTGATTAATCAAATGCAGTTTGTACAAAAGCATGGAATTGTTAATTAAATGTAGATCCCTGCCAAACATAATTGATAGTTTCACTAACAGTAATATAGCCGTATGGATTGAGTTAAGTTAATAGTAGTTATAGAAGTTTGCTACTTTCCCTACTTCAGTATAGATTAGAATGTAACATGCAGGTTAAATTCTATTATAGAGTTAGCCTCAATAGTCACAGCAAAATAAAAGGAGTACGAATTGTCGAAGAACTAAAGCGTCACAGATGAAGATATTGCACTTTACGCCTACCGCGAAAGCTCTTTAGAACCTGAACAAGCCTGTATAAGTCTTTTAATTAATATACTATGAGTATAACTATACGTGCGAGTACACTGAATGCATATATTATAATACGAAAAAGAAGTGGCGTGTACAGAGTAACCTACGTACTGAAATGTAAATACTTGAGTATTAAAGACATGCCTGCTCGGACAGCGAAAAAATCTGTTATCGTACTTGCAAGAACCCTAGAACTACGGTTTATTATTCACTAATTCAAATAAAATAAATAAAATATTCAAGCAATTAATCCGGATATGAACTAACTTCACTATACGTCTTTCCAGTCGAAATTCAATACCTCAGAAGCAGTATAGTATGCAACGATGGCACTCGATGAACGTCGGAACCTTATATACATAAACCCTAATATAAAGACCGATGAAATGAAATAGGTGATAAATTTTTGTTTTGTCTTCAAAGTAAAGGGAACCTCACCCGTTACGTGCTCAAGAAAGCTCTTGTGGCTCATTAATACGCTCGGAGGCCTACATCGGACGGGTGTAGCACCGTAGATGCAGTTCGACGAATTAGAAGACAATGCAGACGAATTGTGATGAGAAATATTTACAGTGAGGATTTTAATGCCCAATAGTTGAGAATAAGCCAATTTGAGAGAACGACTTTTATCTCGGAGCACATGCTGCTACGAATACTTCCGGGAGAGGTAATGGAGTGTCAGGGAACGGAGGCGGCGAAGAAGCCGAAGGTGAATCTCTCGCTCTAATGCCACTAATTTCAACGCCTTTAGATTGACTGTATATTATGGACGGCGAAGAGTAATCGGACGGTCGCGATCTCTTGCTTTGGCTCGGGTCATTCTGGTGTCGTTCATGGTCTGAGCGAGTCCCCAGTAAACTTGGCATGTACTGAGGACTGTCCGCTCGGTTTGCACGAGATAAATAAATAGGCTCCGTGCCATTAGACTTAATTAAAGCACCAACTGGAGGAGTAGCACTCATGTATTGAGGGCTCGAGACGCGGGACAACGCGTCATGACTTACAGGTGCGGAAGCCTCCCCCTTACCTGGCAGTGTATACTCACTTGTCATTAACTTAATGGCGGGTTTGGAATATGGATTGGGATCTTTATAGTGAGAACTGCTTGGTGACGATGACAGGGCTGACCGCTGGAGACTAGGCGACCTCATTAGAGCAGAAGAATCATTCGTTGCGGGGACGAGGTACGGCAGATTATCGGGGTCCCTCTTGGGGAGCTGGTGTGCCCTGAAAGAATGCTTATGCGGGAGAGTGGAAGTGATATGACGTGGCAACACAGAAGGAACCGGCACAGGAATAGGACGATTGTTGGACGGCCGCCTTAAGGTGGCGGAACCTCCACCTCCGAATGTAGATAATCGTGGTCGAGACTCCTCGTAGCGCGGATCGCTATCTGTAGCCACACTCAAGCTGCTGCCGCCTGCGGTATGTATAATGAAAGTTTCATGAAATTGGCTATTAACATGACTAATTAGTTATGATATACACGGCACAAGAAAGACAATGTCACAATAATCATATAAAACAAATATAATAATCAAGAAAAAAATCATAAAGATTATTGCTTGCTAATTTAACAATATTTACTGAAATAAAAACGAAAAAACAATGCAAATTGACGTACGTATCAGAACATCTTGCACTGTTTCATTTAACGTATGCCCTTGAAGGTTTGAGTCGTAAACATATTATGGTTAAAAATTTTATCTCATTCAGCAACTTCATACGAGAGGACAAAAAATTAGCGCCACGCATATGAGAATAACATTCAACATCAGACGTAGGTACAGTAATGACAATCATATATTATATCGCTGACTCTAGGAGATGGCTGAAAATGAGTCTGGTCGTTCATAAAAAACAAATAAGGCTGGCTCACAATTCTAGATCTCATCTTTTTCAGGTACGAGTCTATAGTTGTGACTTACGAAGCAAGGCCTACAATTTATGGCTTATTCAAGCCATAACACATCAGCTTCTCGCTTACATACACTCGTAGCCAGGCGCGACATCGCACCTCATAAGGACTGCATCAATTAGTTATCGACTGCTCTTAAATACTTCATACTGCTGTACCAATCTATGAGATCACACACATTCCCCCGTAGCACAGCATATGGACCTTATAAGAAGGCTCTATAATATAAAGAATCCAACAGTCCATGATCTCTGCGAGGCAGACCGTACCTCTCATCATGGCAGGCAGATGCGGATTATTGTGGTCGGCGTACAGTAGCAGGGCAGAACTTGCGGTGCTGTGCTGCCCATCCATTGCAGAAGATCCAGAAACTGTGTTTCCTTCTCCGCCCGCTACCTGACGAAGATCCTCATTTGACCGTTGACTCGAGTCCCCCACTCCCGAATCTTTGCCAGTCGAGTGTTCTGAGCTAGTGTCGGGACCCACAAGAACAATTTCGGCTGCGTGCGCCGAGTCTTCAGAAAGAATGGCTTCAGTTTGCCCCATCAAGGGATCACAAGCAGGCAGGGTGTCGAAAGCTTGATGCCGAGGCGAGTTGCTCGACAGAGAAGAGGGAGCATACGGACGCAGTTGTGGATGATGGTGGTGGTGGTGATGAGCTGCCAGACGGCGCTCCCTCCGTCTCGAGTGAAAGATGATGATGACCCAAACTAGGGATGTGATGACCACGCACACCACCACCGCCATCATAACCAAGCCAAGAGTCGTGTGTCCATCAACCAAAAGACCTTAAAATAAAATTACACAATTCGGGTTAAACCATTTTGTTGACATACTTTTTAACTTTAAAAAGATTCTACGAGCAATAATAATTCGTAAATCTGAACAAAAATTTAGCTTTATTTTAGACTCCGTCAACGAGAGGTTTCCAGAACGTAAGACAACTAGAGCTCTGACGGGTGTATAAATTCCTGTGCGAATTAAATTCCCCATTAGCTGAGACGATCACAACAGTACAATGCCGTCAGTAAATGGGGTTAGTTGTGCAGTAGCGCGCTGAAGTCTATCGATGGAGGCGTTGACGGAAACGACAACCTGATCGAAATAAGAAGTGTGATGTGCATCTAAAGAAAACGTCCACAGCTGAAATTTATCGGAGACGGGTAACAGTGTACAGAGCAAGTGTAGTGTCACGAATGTGTGAATTTGGCGCACGAAATTCGATGAAGACGGAAGAGAGGTGCGCTACGAGCAAAGATCAGGGCTGCCAATGGCATCCATCACAGGTGCGAAGTGTGTCATGTGGAAGCTTCAATTCAAGCCGATCACCGCATTCGTGTGAGCAAAATTACATAGGAACTCAGCATGTTAATTAGTACTGTACGTAAGTGTGTGCATAAACAATTGGGCTACCGGAAGACGTGTTCTCCCCGAATACTGCCGCCTGCCTTGACGTGGCTCCACGACCTAGACGCTAATTTCTTCTATGCTGGTTTTGATGTTATTGTGCCGATAGAACAAATGTTTTGAAAGTCATGGTGATTATGCTTAGAAGTAATATACACTAGTGCCTTAGTATGTTCTGTCTCTCTTTGAATTTGTAAATAAATGTTTTCTCTCAAGGCTCTCGTACCTCACTTTTTGAACCTCATATTTCATAAAACGAAGTCAATGAAGCTTTTACAGTGGAAATTGCCTTGTAAACTCGAGCTGATTCTAAAGGTAAGAATATTTTTCACAATGCGTAGCATAATGCCAGCGAGAAAATTCTAGACTCGGGTGACGGTTCGGACCTACCTAGCTTGAAACGTATTTTTTTATGGAGCTGAGCTCTTGAACAAGCTTGCAAACTCAACAGTCGAGCAAAACATGAAAAGGAATAAAGAGGAAACAGGAATGCTCCTAATATTCTAAGAATTTACGTTCTTATTTGTATAACGTAGTAGTATGTTGTAACACTTCTCAAGGTAAAACGCCCGCTTGTTAGAAGATTACCTAGTGATACATGAGTGAGAATGTACGTAAGACAAATGGTAGATAGAAGCTCAAGTCGTTTGATAGATCTACATACATGCACAGATAGAAGAGGTGAGCTGGAATTAAAATATGGATTCATTATAGCGCACAAGTTTCTAACGAGAGAAAATAATTCGCAAAACAGCTGGCTTACCGTCAATAACTCCTAGATGGATTGTCTGGCGTCGAGTGCCGTATGTGTTGGTCAGCTGGCAGGTATAGGACCCTGCATCTTCAGGTCGCACGTCCATCACAATCAAGAACTGACCGCCGTCTGCGTTCACGTGACGTCCATCAGTTGAGATTGTCATGCCGTCACGTACCCAAGAGATGGACGGTTGAGGACGACCACCGCCCTGGAATCCAGATGGATGACAATGTTTATGCATAAGAATACAACAATCAATAAAGTGTATTTCTCCGAAATAAAATCGTTATGGCATAAAATTGCTTTGGAATTTACTTTCTCGCTTTGAAACCATTACTTCTTTTTACACAGGATCGTGTGTATACGCATAGCAATCATTATCATTCACAATCATCATGTAACAAGCAAAACAATCATCCAAATGGCATTTTAACCCTCAGCAGGTACCATGATGTCTCTTCCTCGTATGTATTGAACTTGCAATGGGGTCAATTAGACCCCATGGTGCCTGCTGATGGTTAAAGTGACACGGGCAGGAGCATCTACCCGCGTCTCTGTAAGTTATCCTGTACATTTCATACGACAGTAACGCCAAACCCGCTGATCATTAGAGAGGTGTTCCTCAGAAAACTTTCAGCTCAGAATATGAGCATCAGACGGTTCGCACTATTACATCCACGTGTTGTGGATGTAATGGTGATTTCTGGCATGGCATTAGCGATAATAGTACGCAAACGACAATAACCAACCACATTACTAGGCAGTACTTGTTTGAAAAAAGTATGCACATATATAAAAATATATAATCAACATGCCCTTCGAAATATAAAATTGTAAAATATAATTCAATACCAAACATTAATGAGCGGAGATATGAAAGGGGGAGCAATCAAACTTGAAACAAAGCTTATATAAAAGATTAATAATTATTAAGGTAAAATGTAGAACATGATAATGCCAAAACAATTTAAACTGTCAAACAAGTTGTAGAAAATTGTGTATACTGTACATCATTACATTCGGGTCTATTAACACGATTCATTGTCACACTAGCATTTCCTTTCGTTTTTGAGTGTGAAACCCCACTAAAATAGCTGAAGAAAAGGCTTCTTCAGCTCTGCTCAATTTACTCATTATTTCAGTCATATTTACTCTAGGCCATCACGCCTCGCCTCCAAGCGCCACACGGAGACAGGGAGACACTTTCATCACTCAGGTTTTCTCAACCAATTCAATCTAAATTTCAATGACACTCTTATCCAAATTCCCTGAAGTTTTGACTTCACAGATGATTCGATCTAGCATTGTTCATATATTTTTTCTATGGGTTCAAATCAATTTACATTCGCATCTAGCATACATTGCTCAAGATTCTCGCACAACATTTGTCCTTCGCATACACGATAACAGATATGAAACTCATGTATTCTAATCTTTATGCGCATAAAGCGCTTGTCATTCCATTGAATACGTGTCATGTACGGTGACCTCATAGAGCCCTGTCCTGCCCTATCCCCTAGTTGAAGCGAAACACCACAGATATCTCAAACGATTCATTTCTTCTACTGTTTAAGTGTTAAGTATCACTCGTAAAGATAACTCTTCTGGGCAACAAAATGGGTGGAGTAGCAAACCTGGCAGTGCATGACTGCAGAATCCCCTGGTCTGCTTGTGACGTCACTGACAGGATGCAGGAAGTACGGCGCCTGCGTCACTGTGAGATTAGCGCTTGCTCTCACCACCCCCGCGGTGCTTCTAGCCGTGCACGTGTAAGTGCCCTCATCCAGCAGAGTTACGTTGCTGATGAAGAACACGGTGTCATTGGGCTCGACCAGGAGGCGACGTTCCCTTGCAGCCGGAAAATCTTCACTGCCGCCCTTCTGCAGAGACATCTCAGGGGGAGGAAGTCCTTCAGCAGCGCACTCCAGGCGCGCCCTTCCGTTAACCTACACAGTCAACCAATAAGAGAAAACCATAGATAAAAAAGAAATACTCTGCAATTCAAATATACAAGTTCCACCACGACTAATACAAATCATTTAATAAAAATATGTCCAGTTTCATTTAATATTATTATAATTACGGCTAGCACTCATTTCGACTCCATTAATAGTAAAGGTTTGAATGAACGGAAGAATAGAAAAGTAAAAACTTAACAATTTCGCATCGTTCCAACTTATAGCCGGAAGAAGTAACTATTGAATAATGGTGAAGAGGGAAAAAACGAGGTGAAAAGAAAAACAGTGTGAGAAGAAGGAAAATAGAACAAGAAAGAAATGACGTGAAAGCATAAAACATCTGATAAGATAAACAAATATACATCCAACAATTCGATTAAAGAAAGTGAAAATGTTAAAAATGTTTTTCTAGTGTTAAAAGTCAGCTCTGAAAAAACTCGAACTACTGATGTAATTGTTGAAGTTCCTCTACCAAAATGCTTTTACTTTGCTTAGAAGCAACTAGTCTGACACGATAAGGACATACTCTGATCAGTCTGTTATGATGCATCTCTCAATTTGAGATTAATATTATTGGATAAAATTAACAATATACTTTCCTCAAAAAGCAAAACTATTAGAACACACACCTGTAGAAACCCAAAATATTGAGTAAAATTTCCAGTTACCTGAGCGTGGACGTCAACTGGCAAGATAGTGAAGCGTGGTTTGACTTGAACTTCAATGAGCGCAAGTTGCGAGTAGCTTACGCCATGGTCGTTGCGCACTACGCACTGGTAGTACCCAGCATCATGATGCTGTACCTTCGTCAGATGTAGCGTAGACACTACTTCTGAGATCACTCCTCCATCAGGGTCAGGCTTAACGACCGTCATGTTTTTGTCTAGTTTATAAGGTTCAATGATTTGTTTATTACGGCGCCACAGGACCACGGGAACCCCACCTCGACTGCCAACTAACGCTTTGCACTGCAATTCAACGTCCGCTTCCAACAGAACTATCCTGTCCTCAGGGGAGCTTTGGATCAGAGGACGAGGAGTGTGGTCACATGATAAGGATTCACTCTTTAAATTGTTGATTGCGCGGCCAACCTCGCTGCTTGGGTAGCTACAGGTTGCATGCATGCGGCTGAGGTCAAGGGTTGTGGAGTCCAGCCACTGCTGTACCCAGGAAAGATGACAGTCGCACACAAGAGATGTGGTGTTCAAGATCACTTGGGCAGCATTGCCGCTTTCTGTCGCATGGAGGTGGCGGAAAGGGTTGTTGTGTAGTGTCCGTATAGCGTTACCCCTTAGATCCAGGACGTTGAGGCTGGTCATGGGCGCGAGAGACTCGTATTGCACTGCTTCTATGCCGTTGAATGAGAGGTCCAATCGTACCAGCTCCAACAAGCCAGAGAATGCTTCACTTGGCTCTTCAACCGTCCAACGCAGGTTGTTGTATGATAGGTCTCTGTGCACAAAAAAAAATCTAATTCCTCTAGAAAAGTTACTCACGTCTCCTAATGTCATATTATCAAACCACTTTCCAAAATGTTGCAAAATATAAAATCAAATTTAGCTACACGTGTGGCTCTGTTTACACATACGCCACAAAGAGAAGAGGAAATTTGGTACAAATTTTTTATGCGTACGGCTAAACTTAAAGACGAATAGTAAAAATAACATCAATGCCACAGAAACTTTTAATTAATGTAGAAAATATATAAGCACCAAGGTAGCAGTTTTAAGTTCGAAGATTATTAGAATTACATTTACAAAATACACAGAGCCAAATCAATAAGGAACTAAACACCTTAATACACGTATCAAAGATAAAACATTTGTTTAGATGGAACCACATCGATTAAAAACGCATTATGCGTCAAATACAAGATACTGACAGCTGTTTTAGTTGAGAAGTGGGCACAAAAGTGGTTGGCAAGATAGAGCTGAGGCGGTTGTGTCCGACTAGCAGCAGCTGCAGCTTCCCCAGGCCCTCCAGCGAGCTCGGGTGCAGAGACACAAGCTTGTTGTAGCTCAGGTCACTGTGAAAACAAGTATTCCACTGAAAATGTAAGCACTTAAAGTACTCACGTTCAATTTGTTAGAAGTTCAACGCTTTGTGAGCTTAGAACACGTTTCGGTCGAGTTGGAAGCATAGAACTCAAGTCTGAGTTCAGATAAAGCAGGTCCAGCAATAAATGATTATTAGAACACTGCTGGTAGACGGGGTTCCCTCGACAGACACTATCCACTCTTTCCAGAGCCACCATTAATGGTTCGTAACAATAATCTTGATAACGTTGATGCTTACGTACTAGTTTCTAAAGCCTTAGTTGCTCGACACTTGAGCAAAAGCAACGAACGAAATGAATTAACCCAAGCGGTAGTTTTTACACAAAAATTTGAACAAGAATAAGATCCTTCGATTGAAATTGAGAGCAGCGTAACAACTAAAGGAACAACATTATATTAAATGACACATAATCTACTAGTGTGGTGTGCGAGAGTGCTGTTTATAACTGTTTCAATAAGGCACTACTTTAAAAATATTAAAACAAAGTACTTTTGCCAAAAATGATGGCATCTAAAAACTATTCAAACGTGACACCGTAAACGATATTAAACCCCAATATAGGTGCGTTACGCACATGGACGGCCAAATTAATCGTCCTTCCATTCAACTATAAACATTGTTGTTTTAATCAACTCAGTAGAAAACTTCGTACAATTATTTTTTTTACAGAAAAGCACACTTTAGACCCACAGTATCGTAAATATCAAGAATTATAATTATAACCCAATCACACACAACTCCCTTCAAATTTCACGACCATACAAACCATTCCATAGCACCATTATCTTTACTCCTGAGATGAAAACACTCAGCACACAGGAGAACAAACCCACGTTCTTCAGAGAAATTGTAAGAAACAAAACATGATAGAAACGCACGGAAGTGCACAATAACTCACAGAGTAACGAGGTTGGGAGCGTTGTTCTTCCAAGCCTCGGAAGCGATGTTAGAGATGGCATTGTGCCGCAGTGAGAGCTCTTTCAGAGACGCCAGACCAAACAACCAGTTCTTGGACACCACTGTCAGGTTGTTTTGGTCAGCAGACCTGCGCAGGCACACAGTCTCAAAAAATGCTAATTCGGAAACAGAATCTTTTCTTACCCAGTACGTTTGAATTCTTTTGTTTTCTCTGTGTCGTCTGTTTAAATTACTTGTCTCTATTAACTTCTATTAGCAAGAGACTAACAACATACGTAGTGTATTATGAATACATGTAATTAAAAGTACATACTATGAATGAGTTTAACAAACACAAAGGAACACATGAAAATTTTCATTGAAACAATGGCACACAGCTAAACTTGTAGAAGTAACCGAAAAAGAAGGAGTCCTATACATAGCATAGATATTCGCTTGATGCATTACATTTCAAGTACCTGATGAGTTATTTTAAGATAGGGAGCATCTTAACGAGGCGAAAAATTAAAAAAATAAAGACAAAATATCTAAAACACTCATGCAGAAGGCTTCCTCTTTTCCAGTGAGATGTAGAGAAGGAAAGATAAGGACGCAACAGTCTCCTGCATCCAGTTATGCCCATTCTGCGTTCAGTAGCTAGGGTTACTTATGAGCTGCGTTTATTTCTCAGAGTACAGTGGCGAATACAAGCATCAGCATACCTACCAGTTGATGCTCGAGAATCCCAGGGAGGGTTAAGTTCTTAGATACGCTCTAGGACAACCCTACTCAGCAACCTCTAGAGGAATTTGTCAGGATTTAGGCCCAAACAAGTTCAGAAATTCTGAAGTTATACCGAAAAATGCAAGCCATAAACTCATCGGACCCATAATAATGAGGAACGCATACCCATATGAATTAATGAATTACTTAACAAATCAGACTTTTAGTGTCTTCCAGACTGAGAACAATTCCAGATCACAACAAGAAGGCTCAAAGAAGGGGGTCTTACAAGGTGTGCAGTTTGTTGAGGCCATAGAAGACTCCATCTCCGAGGACGCTCAGCTGATTCTTACTCAGCTTGAGCACCTCGAGCGACTTGCAGTTCTGGAACAGGAGGCCGGGTAGCTCACGCAGCTTGTTGTTGTTCAGGTTCCTGCACCGGACAACATGCAGGGCATTAGTAGGGCATTGTTATTGACGGTCATCGGTAAAATAAAGGTGAAAACTCTCCTAAGCAGCATAGAGATGACTTTCACACAAGGTTAATTCATCGCAATTACTTATGTAGTGACTTTCACACAAGGTTAATTGATCGAAATTACTAATGTCAATTCAACGAACGCAAAAACATCTATCAAATTAAACTTTCGAAGTTGTTGAAAGCACATTGGAGATAAGCGACGCATTTTTTACACACAAGTTAGGTTAAAGAAAAGTTACACCTTGACGTATTAGTCAATCGTGAAATTTAAATCCATGAAATAAAAGAATGCAATTATACTTCACACGCATATTACACAGAAATTATTCACATATTGCCCACAGAAGTTCTTATCAACAACAGGACGTAAATCCAAGAGCTTCGTCCTAAGCACTATAAAGTGATAAATTATTATACAAAACAGAACAAACACTAAGCTATTTTTTCAGACAGCACACTTTCAAATTTTAAAGTTGAATGTCGGCAAAATTTGAATTTGCTTGAATATGGAGCTTAACTTCTTGAAGCACGTAGTGGGGAAACCCTAAAGGCCAATGCATCAAAGTCGTACACAGACGAGGATTACACGGCCTTATGACGCGGAGTAAGAGGCTGGTGTACTAGATGCGTTCTGAATACATCACGTCTAACTGAGAAAGCATTTCACCACAGAGAAGCTACAGCTTCACTCCCCTGCATGAGCGTAATTTCACCACGGGACAAGTATAAAATGTGTAGGGCTAATGCTTACCTTTGAAGTCTTGCGTGTAGAAAATTTCAAAAACAAGCTTTCTGAGCTCATCCTCAAGTTAACATTTCGTATCTCGACTCCTATGCCTCTTTAGCGATCGAACCTTGCTCTGAATTCCCATACATTTGGAGGTTACTTACAACACACACAAAGTCTTACTCTTTTCAAGTCTACTTCTCCTGGTTTACAAATCTCAAATAATTTTAGTAATTCTTAACACTTTTTTGGTGATATTATCAGAGCAAGTGCCTCAGAAAATTTCAGTTCAAAATCTCAGTAATATACAAAAACACAACCATTCCATGATGCAAATTCCATGGATAACTAGTCAAAAGTTCTTAAAATTATTGAAACACAAAAGCGTACGGCACGCACGCAACGCACTCACAGAATGGTAAGGGCGGGCAGGTGGTTCAGCAGCCTGGACGAGACGAGGGCCTGGGTAGTGAGGGAGTTCTTGACCAGTCGTAGCTCCTGCAGAGATGATAGGCCTTCTCCCGTCCCCAACACTCGGGATATGTTGTTACGGTCCAGGTTACTACAACACAATTCAAATAATTTAGTTATGTTCTGCCTTATCAGTGAAAATAGAGGCGACTATTTTTTTAAACTTAAGTACCTTAATAGGCACAAAAACTTGTAGCTTATCTCCTGAAGCGAACAAACAGGCAGGAGGAAAATCTAAAATACTATTAGTCATTAACTTGAGAAGTCAGATAAAACAGACACTTTAACAAGAAAAAAATGGGGTCAAAAACAATGCTCATTAAACTTTCGAATAACACCCACAATCAACTCCTACAGTGACAGTTGCCAATTTTGCCGTCGAACGAAAATTGCTGAAGGCGTGCCGACTAGGACAGACACCATCACTGCATACACAGGGAAATACTCAGGGATCCTACTTCTCAACGAGGCTACAAAGTCCTCCAAGACAAGCTGACGCAACAAGCGCACTCCCTTATACGAAAATTCGACACGTTACGATTCTCAGACGTTACAAATTTGCGTTCATTGTGTAACATGACTTAGTAAAGGGACGAGAGAAACACACGACTTAAGATTTGCATAAACACTCACTGTCTTGTAATAACAAAAGAATAAGCGATATAAAACAGTCGAGATCAACAAGTAACATACAATGAACGCATCATAAACCAGCATAAATTGCATTGATGCCGAACCACGCCGTAAGACCACGGCGCAGCAGCAGCAGCGGGTGCGGCAGAGCCAGCCTCCCGAGAGAGTCGAGCATTGCAGCACAATACGGGTCGCTTTTATGAAGAACTTCCTTGAGTGAGTGGGTACGTACAGAGAGAGACCTGCGGGCCAGGAAGCCAGCACTTATGCCACCAATGAGCCTTAAAACTACGCATGACAACAATGCGCAGCTCAGAATTTTGGCCCACATTCCCCCCAATATAACAGCTAAACTGACCTGTAGAGTGGCACGCTCAATGTGCGCATGACGCAACAGTAGGCAGTGGCAGATAATTGAGTAATAACTACAGATGAGCAAGCATGATGCAGCAATGTTCAATAACATACTAATCAAGTCTAATGATACTATCGGTGCATTGTAGAACCCTGCATTGAGTAACGCCGAGTAAAATGAAAATAAAAGCTGACCAGCTTATCAGATGCAATGGCAATACAACAGCAGCACGCAAGATTATCCAACACTGATAGCAGTTAGTCTAATAATAATAGTAAATAAACATCCCAAAAGTAAAAAAATACCTACGAACATAAAACCGTGAAGGTCAAACTATAGGCAAAAGTTTGTTGAGGCCAAATAACAAACAAAAGTTTGTTTAATTTGTTTTAAACAAATAAAACATACAAGTCCGCTGAAGTATTTTTTAACCCTAGAAAAACTATCGGGTCCCTAACGAATGAATTTTTTTTTAATTGTTTAAAAGAAGCTATTCATAACAAAAATACTAATAACATATAACTACAAATTTTGAATTTGTAGAAGTTCATGTACGAGAAATAAGTCACCGAGCCTGACAGGCCCACACAGTCTCTGATGCTATACATACATATTTGTTCGTTTCTCTAAGGTTAAACAATCAATCTCAGAATTTTTAAGCACCTTAAACGCGAGAGTTCAGGTGAGCGTCTTATTACAGCCAGCTGACGTAAAGTGATACTAAAGTGAACGAGAGTTTGACGAGAATTCCGAGACTCTGCAGGTGAAGAGACTACATATTGAAGCTCGATCCTCGTATACTTTATGCAGAATTATTCACTTGTTCTTAACTCCACTTCACGGATACAGTATCCAAACAAGAAGGAAACAAAGTTAAGTCTTTCTACGTACGCAAGAACTTGTGAGGCATACACAACTCTGAATTATGTCGATCCACTAGTGAATGGTCTGACAAAACCCCACCAGTGACAGCAAAGATAACAAGCGTAGTTTCACACCACGATAATACAAACGCAACCCGTTTACAAAACCAATACGAGCTGAAAACGGAAAGTGTACCATGCGCCGAGTTAACATTAGCCTTAACGTCATCAGCGGGACACTGCAGGATGGTTTACTGCTTGCACAAAACAAGCACAAGTTTCTCTCTAAACTTGAAGAGTTAAGACTCGTACCTTCATGCGCCCTCACTATTAGTTTGGAAAGGGGTGCCATAGGATCCACCTTAGAACAATAAGCGGTTGAATTTACAACCCTTGCTTTACAGAGCAGCCAGTACTTCCATAATTTATCATATGGTCTTTAATTAAATTTAGTCGGGTTTGGTGTAGCTTCATACGAAAAGTTGAATACCATGCTTCAAAAAAAAAATACAAGTTCAATAACAGATCGTCAATGAGCAACTTTGTTCAAAATAATAAACTCCAATAGAAATATAGAAACGAGTTACGGTAAAAACGAAGGATGCAGAATGGGAAATCACCATATAGTACTGAAGTGCCGTAGACATCAGTAGTATCAGAATGCGAGTTTAATTAAGGACTAGAATGTTGCTAAGTTGAAGTTAAATCAAGTTTTGAAATTTGAATAAAAAATCATAGAACTGTAGACTCAGGTCGATGGATCATAACTAGGTGAAGTATACAATGTGTAGTGCATTGAAGTATACAATGTGTAGTGCATTGATGCAAAAATTGAAATCAGCTAAAGCTCACGAAATAAAATCTGCTGCAGTCGACTATAAAACGAGCACATACATATAAGCCTACTTTAGAAGGTAAATAATTTTATCACGCTATGTTCACAAATTTGAAATAGATAAAAGCGCCGAAGATCACTGGTGTACAGTGATGTCATGGACGGGTAAACGAAGACGATAAAATGTGACACACACCATGACAGACGACAGCACAGGAGATCCCGGCATAGCTGAGGTTTATTGAGGCCATTGTGCAGGAGGGCAATTGTATCAATTGGATAGACCAGGCAGTGGGGGTACGGGAGCTATGCGAACTAAGGCATGATGAAGCTACCTCCACGTGCGACTGTGGGGCGCACACACGACTGTGGTGTGCAAGGTAACTTCGTTCTTATTCACGAATGATTAAAAAATTATTTTTTGAGCACCAAGTGCTTCCAACATCAAAGGATAAAAGATGACATGCAATTATTTTGTTAACTCGTTTACAGTGCGTTTGACGATCAGCTGCTCCTTAGTCTGAACATGTTTGCTGTTCTTGATAGCTTCATCTAGTTAAAACAATCATGACTTTGCATGCGTACCAAATAGTCGAGAAGTCAACGAATGTCCTTATTTTTCTTGATCTTTTTCCCCTTTGTTGGAGTCGACAATAGCACGCAAGTTGAATGCATTACTGTGCTTAGGGATGAGGGGACTCGCACGTTCCAAAGGAACTCGTGGTTAATAAAATCCCCTTCACGCAAAAAATATCAAGAAAAAGACAAATGAAAGCCTTTTTTATCAATCAATAGTCCGTCGTCGTGGCTCGCAGGCTACCACTAAGTAAAGAAAAAAAACGGGAAAATAACTTCTATCCAATCATAAAATTAAGTCTTACAACAGATTTTTATTAGTAGTGATAAATTGGCCATAAGAAGCTGCGAACGGCTGCCAGGGGCGCTACGTGTTTTATGCACGTTAATTATTACTAAGGAGAGAATAAAAACTTGCTAAAAAGCCAGTGAATCCTACCTCCTCTTCTCCAGGAGCATCAAGCCCCTAAGATACTTGCGAGGACAATCTTCTTCACTGTATCTCTTACTGAGTGTTCATCATAGAAAAAGTATGTTAAGGTAAAAATAAGAAAAGCTAGCCATAGAGACGCATGAAAACCCTACGAATACGTTGGATTAATGTGGAAAAGTTATGATGTAAGTTAGCTTAGTGAAATGCTTGAAGTGTAAAAACTATTTATTTCATCGAGCAACTTCGGGGAAGAGGACTACTTTCCTGCACCAGTTTTTATAGATGAATGGTATATGAATTGCGAGTGTTGTATATGACATTTAATAG
The DNA here is from genome assembly GCA_006783055.1 of Trinorchestia longiramus. Taxonomy (NCBI): domain Eukaryota; kingdom Metazoa; phylum Arthropoda; class Malacostraca; order Amphipoda; family Talitridae; genus Trinorchestia; species Trinorchestia longiramus. The sequence goes on from VCRD01003461.1 coordinate 20,618, forward strand.
AAAAAGTCAATTGTACTCAAAAGATTTATCGGTTCAGAGATTCTACCACAAATCAGCTCAAAAGAAATGCCTTGACATGAACGAAGCACAACGTTCCTAGGTGTCCAACTGGCAATGATATGTTGCAAAAGCTTGTTTCAGATCCATAATTTCACTCGAAGTTTGCAAGAAGTGTTAACAAATGAAATGACCAGGGTAACAACATCACCATATTCATCTCGCACGTATAGTTTAGTTTTAGTTATGTTTCATGCTGTGACCACCTTAAGTACAGACTTACCCACACAGTACGTTTATGACTTGTGTTCAAGTCAAAACATAGCCAGTTGATAATATCAACGTTGCTTCGAAAAACGGTCGATAATATTAACATAGGTTGACTTAGAGGAATGTGTTGAAGAGCCGCTAAGACACACGTTCTTAGGTTGCAGTTGCGAGGCTGCAAGTATGATGCACAGCTGCGTAAATAGAGAGGAAAAGAGGCTTGTCTCTGCACTCATACCGCTCACGCATAGATCACGATGTCCAGATGATGTTTCTAAAACTCTACTCGTATCATGTACACCAGACTCACCTATTACCGGTTTTACGTAAACATAACTTCCAAATTAACTAACGCTGCAAGTTTCTCGTATTGTACATTGCACATAAAAATAGACTGAAATCATCGTTAATTCGACGGCAAGATATGTATAATAGCTGAAATACGCCATATTATTTGTTCACCAAGTCTCATCACCCACAGGCCAACAAGATACAGGTGCACTAGGCCACTTTTCTACATACAAAGAAGCTACTCCTACATTTCAAAACACATAGTTATAAAACGCAAGCGACAACATGATTTTAAATATAGATATATTTAAATGGTGTAAAACGCATTTGTGAAAAATTGGCTCCAAAGAGATAATGTAGTAGAAAAATACAATGAAAGCAATGAGTCCGGATGCCGAGGTCACTTCGAATGCAAATATTTAGGAGCACAACGCGTCACAAGCGCAGAGGTGTACTCAGCAGGTCCCTGACGAGCATGAATGAATGCATGTGGCGTACTGTATCTCCTGAGTTGCTTTCATTGCCTGTGCGACAAGCGAGTGGAGCTAGTTAACATAACAGGGTGCAAGCCTGAGGGCTGTACAACGCCTGAGGGCTGATACCTGACAGGTCTACCTGTGCGTATCTGCCTTGCTGTACAACGAGCGCTGGGTGAGAACACAAGTCCTGCTTTGTGTGGGGCTGCATGGAGAGTTTGGAGACAACAAAACCGTCAGAACTGACCCTACCAGCAACACGTGCTCCGACCTGGCAACAACTCCACGCCATTGTTGCGACAAATGAACAAATCGTAGAAACAAACCACGTCAGCTTTTATGAACCGAGCCTGGCAGAAATGAAACAAGCGATGTAAACACAACATGAGAAACGAGTCAACAAGGCCATGGTGCTCGTCACAGCAGCTACAACTTGTGTTCAGAAGTGCCTGAAACATTGTGTGGTCGACGACTTACATACACTTGCCACCTTCCATTTCCACTGTAAAATAAGGGAATGATAGCTAAAACATTCGTGTCCATTTTACACTTACATTAAGTATATGGATATTATTTTAAGGAAACGAGCAGTATTATTATAATCAAATAATAAACTTACTCTGAATAACAATACAAATAAGTTACCATCTGATACATGATCCAAAAATTCACTAACATAAAAAAGCGTAAAAAAGCGTAAAAAACGCAAACTGCTCCGTGAGAGTAGGTGGGCAAACTGCCCCGTGAGAGTAGGTGGGCAAACTGCCCCGTGAGAGTAGGTGGGCAAACTGCCCCGTGAGAGCAGGTGGGCAAACTGCCCCGTGAGAGTAGGTGGGCAAACGCGCGTCCAGGACAATAACAAATTGTTTTCTGTGTCCGCTTTTATCTTCAATGTTTTCAGAAACTACCGTAAATTTTGACATCTTACGAGCTGCTATCAAACTACCGAGAGGTCTTCAACACCTTCATTGCCGCTAACGAGCTCTCTGGTAGTCGGCAGTAATAATCTTGCCAGATACGAGAACTAGTTAACTAGTTTTAAATATAAAAAACATTCATCAATTATAATAAGTACAAACTGAATGCAAAATAACTTTCACAAAATAAAATATACCACGGTTGGCAAGAAGCAGAACGTGCGCAAGACTTCAAAATTAATTATTTACACTAACAGGCCCTTTTATTGACAATTTCTGTGTATTTATGAAATCGTGTTTTTCAGGTATAATATTTATTATAATGGCTGAGGGTTCAGAAAAAAGAAGAGCTATTTTAGAGTAGCATACGGCGGGGAAAATCTTCAAAGAATATAACTAAAACCATAAAAATTAACAGAAGAACGTCGAAGCGGTTCAATGAGATTGGACAAGTGAAGAATAGGTTTGGACACTGTCGTCTTGCATGAGCTGAAGTCCTTCTCCCTCGCATCTGCAAAGGCACGCTACCGAATCTTGAGCTCAGTGATGAAATGAAATTTGTACAGCCAAAAATTCCACTTACAGAGTGATCGACTTTGGTCCACGACTAGTAAGATTGACACCCGGTGGTAACTCGAAGACAAGGAGCGGTGTCAGTGATGGTTTGGGCTGAAATCACAAACCGGAACATGTGCAATGTTTTTTGCAGAAAACGAGATTAAAAATAACCGCAACGACATTCTTGCAGTCATTGTTAACTTGGACTAAAACTCATTTTAAAAATACCATTGGTCATTACAGCACGACTCGACACACACACGGAGCTTAGAAAACACTACACTGGTTGGCATTCAACGTTCCCCACTTCACTTCGAAAGAGGAATGGCCTCCTGTATCGCCAGACCTCAATCCCTCGATTACGGCATCTCGTCCACATTAGAGTAAGGCTTCAGCGACATACGAACAAAATTTGGAGGCACTAAAGTTGAAACTCGAAAAAATGGTCAAAATCCTTCAAAACGTTATTCGTGACTCCTGAACGTCATTCTCTCGGCGTCATCAGCTTGCTTCGATGCAAACGGAGAACATATCCAATAAAAAACGTTAATTACAAACTATTATTTTTTTCAACTATTTTCTTTTCGTTGCACGAGTATACATTTCTTAGCTTAATAAATATGGGCTCTAAAAATTGTAATGCTAATTATTGAACACCCTGTATACGAGGTGCAGTCAAGTTATAACGCCTCCGATATTTTTTCTCAGAACTGGTAACAGAAAATACGGAAATACGCGATAGAAAATACGGTTTGTTCTAAAATACGCGAGCACTCGTTGTGAATGCGTGAGACATGGCAGAACTGTACAACAGACAGACTCTAGTGGCAGCAGCAGCTAGAGTGAGGACTGTTTTTGATGTTTAAAATGGCGACGTTTTCATTACAAGAACAGCGTGTAATCATTCGTTTTCTCCATATGAGTGGTGTGACAGATTGAAGTTCCTCGTTAGTTGAATGAGACATGAGGTGATGGCGTCATGGATATGTCTATGTAATGTGCGTTCGTGGGTGCAACAGCTCAAAAAAGACAGAACGTCGTGTGACAACAAATCAAGACAATCTCGGCTTCGCACCAGCAGGCCTGACGACATCATGGAGCCAGTGGAGAGCTCTTCTGGAGGATCGCCGAATGAGTGTGGATGACATCGCCTCCGAAGTTGGTATTTCCGATCTAAGCATACAATCTTACACGAAAACCTGAAAATACGAAAAGTGTCCTCCAGGTTGGTGCCACGAATGCTGATGGACAACCACAAGAAACGATGTAGTGACACCAGCACATCAAGCGAAAAACGACGCTGCAGTTCCTTCGTGATTTCTTCTGCCCTTTACTTATCTTACCTGGTTTGTTGCGACTTTTGACTGCTCCGAACGATGTTAAAAGACACTCTCCGTGATCGTACATTCACTATACGTGCCGCATTGCATCAACGATTTTCCAGTGGTCAAACCAGGCTCCTAAAAAGCGTTCGCAGCGGTCATGGAATAATGGAGTTGACACTGAAAAATGTGTAGGGCTGCAAAGAGATGACGTCGAGAAGTGACAAGTGTCACAGTTTTCATGTGATTAGTTTTGGGAACAAAATCAGAGGTCTAGCAACTTGAAAGCATCTCGAACTTGGAATGAAACACGTTCCAGTTAGAGTTATACCAATGAACTACTGTTCAAAATTTCTACATTTTACGATTTCGACAATGAAGCAACAGGATGTATGATAAAAATTGAAAGTTTTCTAGTACTTACTAAAAAATATAACTTCACCATAAATGTCTAATAGAAATGCCGAAATATCGTTTAAGACTTGCAAGAAAATTTCGAAACAAGGTGCGCAATGAGTAAAAATTACCAAATGGAAAGAATGCAACGACGATATAACTCAAGGCACAATAGGCCCAAGGTTGAAATAAATAGCGACGCGAATTGCACGAACTGAAATACAACGTATACAGACAGACAATACATGTCACAACAGTACTTTCCGACATGTTCAGACGTTGAGGAAATGTCAATGAATATCTTTAGTGCTTGCAGAGTTTCATTTGTTTCTTCGACATGTAGATGGACCTTCAATATTAACAGAAATCGAAAAAGTAGATAGTGCCAATATCGATAAAAATGAAGTATAGCCACGGCTTTTATATAGGTCGCTCGGTACTTTGTCTCACCACCTGGACTCGTGTCAGTCACAGCTTTCTGATGGTCACAAAATAAGCCCAGACAGCGAGCAAGTAGAGGGTATCGCCATGCCTAAATTGTCTTCATTTTTTCGGATTACCTTCAGGAATTACAGACATTCGAACTCTATAAGTGCGATAATTTGAAAATGGATCACATTTCCATCATATCTACCCAGTACATACAGTTACGATGAACATTTTACAATATGCGTACAGTAATGCAGAAGAAAATATTAATATTTTGAGCAACAGAAACGAAAGAAAAAAATCATATATAAGTACAAATTTATTAACGAAAACTCGAGTGATCAAGTAAGTTGAACAGAAAAATTGACAGAATCAAGTTAGCAAAAACAATTGA
>VCRD01003461.1:36930-50015 GCA_006783055.1 Trinorchestia longiramus
AAAAAACAAAAATTTCCATTCACTGAGCAACAGTTATATTTCATCATCTTCACAATCGGGTAGCTTCAGAGAATAGGGAAGGTCCAAAGGGTATTCGGGATAAAATTCTTCCCCAACCATGGCATACATCGTCAGGTGTCAACCAAATACTATGGCAAAGTTGAAACGTCGACTTCGCAGTCAACATGAGTGAGGGTGTCAGAAAAATAACAAGCCATACCAAGAAAAAAACAGAGCTGTGCAGGGGTCAGCTTGAAGGGTATTTTGAACATTTGAAGCAACAAAAACAAATGTCCAGCTTATGGCGTATTGCTGTCTTTCTTGTTTTATGAAAATACAGGCATTAAATCCTCGTGATGAAATATTTTGATATCACTACCTGTTGCTCATACTGTAGTTACACTCCATGACCCCTAGTTACATTTCATGGACACTAATCACGCTCCATGACTCCTATTTACCCTCCATGATCCCTAGTATCCCTCTATAACTGCTAGTTACTATCCATGCTCATTAGTTACTCTCCAAGACTACTAGTTACGCATCATAGCCAACAACACCCTATTTTTGCGCTCGTTTTCAGACATAAACATAAAATTAACACACAATATTGGAAGCCTAAAGCTAGAGAACTCGTGAATACTACAATCGTACGTCTTCAGGTGGGCAAGGAAGGGGACATTACAAAGTAAGAAGGTCATTTAAGAAAAGAAAATGGGTCGAATGAACGAGAAAGGCTAGCAGAGACATCACTTAACGAACAGATAGAGAAAACTCGCAAACAGCAACATGGTTTCTCGCGTGTACAAGATATGATACGCTATAAAGTTTGATTCAAGGTATAACAAAGACGCCGGTATCATTTTAGACGGCGTGAGGCATGCGCAGGAACCCAAAAATGGACCAAAGGGCTCGTTCCTGTTGCCTTACTCTATTCTATTACAGTGCAGAGGTAGGGACAGCGAACACGCACGGAATGACGGCAGCAAGCAGGTAGCAGCGGAAGTGGTGCAGCTGCAAGAAAAACCAGGTGGGTTAGTGCAGCTGCAAGCAGAAGCAGGTGGGAGCAGTACAGCAGCTGCAGGCAGAAGCAGGTGGAGACGCAGTTCAGCTGCAGCTCGTGTTGGTGCCGACTTTTCTAAGGCTTCAATTAAGAGACTGGAAGATGCCTTTTAACGTCACAGCTTTTATCATTTTTCAGGGCTTGGGGCTACACGGGTTGGAGAGCTGCTATTTCTCAAGTTAGAGATGAATTATCTGAGATTCACTGTAGTTTGTCTCTCGTACTTCCTCACGGCATTTTCCAAACCCTTACATCATCATCTACTAAATTGCCAAAGGTTGACTCCTTTATCCTGTCACGTTTTGATGACGATGACGGATATCTCAAGTCCGGCGATTTTCAGGACTCCTACTGCAAGAACCCCGACGACTCAGACTCTGTAACCGTGCGTGCAAGCAGAAGTATCACCTCCCCTCTCTCCTGCCATCCATCACACGGGGCTCGCTCAGCCCCACCGCAACTATCGATCGGGGTGCAGTAGTGAGCCTAACCACCTCCCTCGGGGGTTCAGCCCCTCTGAGTTTGTGGTCCCCCATCACCCCCTCACGAGGTAATCACACGACAGCGACAGCACGTACCAAAGAGAACTGCTCATCCAACGAACTTTCCGGGCAGAAACCATGCGTTAATTTCCACGAGCCTGCACACCATGAGTTACTTGCTTTTACTTAATGAATTTCTTCAATACTTCATTCGAACAATGTATAATTGGACAGAAGAATTTAACAAAATTGTATCTTCCGTGATTAAATACCGAAATAGGAACCAGAATCACGTTATACGTGCGTGCCATGCACAAGTACACGCTGTACCGGGACTCCCCAGTGCTGACACACGCTGTACCGGGACTCCCCAGTGCTGACACGCGCTGTACCGGGACTCCCCAGTGCTGACACACGCTGTACACAACACTAATCCGACAGACCAAGCAACCACCCAACAGTAACACAAAACACAGCTTCAACACTCAAAATATTTGGCAACACCCTTCACCCCACATCTTATCCATTACCTCCCTCACCTCACCATCCTTCCCACTTCACACATCCCCATGACCGTCACCTCACACATCCCCATGACCGCCACCTCACACATCCCCATGACCGCCACCTCACACATCCCCATGACCGCCACCTCACACATCCCCATGACCGCCACCTCACACATGCCCCACCGACTCACAGTGCAGAGAGGTGCGGCAGGGCAGGCAGGACGCTGTGGGTGAGGTTGAGGCCGGGGTTGTGGCTCAGTTTCCTGCACGGCAAAAGAGGAAATAAATGACACTCGTTCCAGGAACACCAGCACACACTCGCCCTCTACCTTATCTTACGGGTATCGAACGCACGGAAAAGTTCTTGCGTAAACTTTTGGTTGTGAGAGAAGAAGAAGGAGGGGGAGAAGGAGGAATGCTCATTTCTTTAGTAAATGCAAATGAGATTGACAATAGTGTAAACATTCTCTTTCTACAGACTACGAAACAGAGTTGTGAGGCAGACTCTAAAAATGAAATGGAAAATGACACAAAGACAAAATGATGCACCCGAAGAATGCAAGTTAAGTGACGGAGAAGAAAGACGTAGCGTAATCATGCTGTACAGTGTATCTCTGTCAGCATGAACTCCACTTCGTACAAATGAAGTAATTCACCGTCAAACAGAAATTAAGAGTTTACAAGTACACCTCAGAAGGTTCTCATAGCAGAGAGCAGAGTTCATCAGTAGTAACGTATTTGTAACAGTACAAATTGATGATCTGTATCTACTGAACATTGAGCCCACCCATAAGAGGCTTCTCGCTGCATCATCCATGTCTTAAAACATTTACCCTGGCTCAATATCTTACGAAGTTACATGTCATCAATTTGCATTGAGAGCTACAAATACGAGTAACGACCGAACACTAGGCCCCAGATGGTCTACAGGCTCATGTGCCTGTTGAACTTACAGATAGTATCGAGTACTTTGAAATTGAGACTTCAAAAGTTTATCCACACATTTATTGCACAAGCATCCTAGCGAGTTTGTGTGGAGCGCAGTCGTTTTCAAGTAAGCATTCGTAAGAAACATGCAAACATTTCTGGAGAGCTCTTTTTTCGCACGGATGCGACGTCAGCATCTCAGCAGCAAGCTGTGTATGAAATGCAGACCGGTAAACAGGTAGGACTAGAAACTAGTCAGTAAATCGCGACACGTTGCAAGAGGCCTCCACAACCACGAGCCATAACGAAGTGGAGTACTTCAGCTAAAAAAGCGACCGGTTGGGTGACTAAACAAATTACATAGTGGCGAGTTAGCTAGACCGCACGGCACTGCCCAGAAGCAGATGCATTTATACATTTTTGTCTTTATGCAGAATTAAGAGACAATGGGAACATAAACGATCAAACATGACCAGGGTTTTACCCAAATGACAGAATCTAGTAATAACGTATTCTAAAAACAACTAGTAGCATTCAAAATATAAAAATGCATTTCTAACTAGAAGTGAAGCACCGGTTTCGGATATATACAATACTAACACGCCTCCATGAAAAAAACCGATCTAAACTATGGCTAACACGGAATAAAATGAGCTTTTGCCCAAAACCAACAGAGGTAGTGAGGAGGATCATACCTAATCTAAATAAAACAACTAAAATGCACTGGGGGACTACATGAGAGAGATCCACGTCCGACTTTGCACAGTGAACACAGCACGACGCAGTGTAAGGTGTCGCTTACAATGCACCTGCCGTGCGGTCGATGGGACACACGGTAGCAAGATGGTGATCAGACCAGGACGTAGTGAGGGTAGCCGTGACGCCAGGACATTCAGGGAAACATTGAGCGAGACGCTAGATCAATGCAAGCAGGCGTCACGCTAGCAATATTCAAGTAGCGCGACGCACTATTGCGGTCACTCGTCCGACTAAGACCAGTCACTGTGAGGGCTTATCTTTAGTAAACGTTCGCACCTCACTACTAATCAGGCGCACCACCAGAAGTAGAGTTCAAATTATCGCAGTGTGAAATCGTGGCTTAATACACTTATGGATTTCAGAAGGATAAATTTCTGCTTACTGAGTAGAAGTGTAACCGAGCGTTAAAAAAAGGGCTTGTCTGTTTAACCATTTCACAAAATAATTGAAAATTCCTAAATCAATACATATAATAATAGCAACCACAACAATCATGAAACATAAGTAACAAGATAAGCTCGGTAAGAAAGCTCCTAGAATGCATGAAATAAGAACAAGCTATTTATTTTCCAGTCACATATATGAAGAAAAAACCACCACTCGTTCCGTTACCCGGGTTTCATCAACGATGTTGTCACCAAAATCTTCCAACAGAAGTGAGTAAATCTGAAAACACTGTTGCGGGAGGCGCTCGATGCATTATGCAAGCCAGAAAGTGAAGACGAAAAGAAAAATCCTGAAAGATCCCAAAAAATGAATTTCACATCTACATTATTTTAAGTTCAATGTAAAACAACTTAAGTTAAAATTAAACTCAACAAAGATATAAGGAGTATTACTCAGTTTCATATCTCAATGTACGTACATCCACAAATGCACGTCAATAAACAGTGATGGTAATACATATTTAATTGTTGTATATAATATACCTACGTATATATACCTACGGCTAATATATACCTACGGCTAACATATATTTTGGCAAGTTGTCTTTTTCTCTCTTTCATAAGACTTGGTCCAGAGCATTATCCCTATATTCATGTTTAAAATAAATGTTATACCAGGAATGTGCAAAACTTCGCATCATGGCTCGAACTCAACAATTTGAACATGAACAACAACATGAATAACATTTTTAATCTATAGGATTATTTTTCAATGAAAGTTATTTGAAATTAATTTTCCTTATCGTCATTATATTACATATAGCCTGAATACTTTACAAATTCAAGTCAACATTGGTTACACTGTAAAAGAATGTATTGTTATAAATTATGGCTAGTTTTAATAAAGACGTATTATGGTGACTAAATACGTCGATGTAATGTAGCGACACATTAATAAATGAGGGTTCATATGTGAATTGTACTACTTTTAAATAAGAACACAGGTAATCGAGACTTTATGTATTAATTTGAAATATATACCTACGTAATTGTAATATAATTGCAAACTAAACGCACTTCAAATCTAATATGCTTATTTTAAATCAAATATGGCTCATTTTAAATTGTACTTGATTTGCTTTAAGTTGCAATGAAATGTAGCAACGACACCTTTCAGGAGCGCCATGATGTGCTGGCCAGTCCTCACACTCACTCACAACATACAACATACAACGAAATGTAACTCGTCTCTCATATTCGAGGCAGCCTATGAAATACAAGGAGGTTATCACCCAGTAAACAGAAACACAATCCTTTACGCACAACTACACAGTCAGTTACGAGCACTGCAGTCCAACAGAGTAATTAATGCTCCTAGAAAAATGAAGTTAGGAGAAAAGGATAACTGAAACAGAGACTCAATTGGTAAATCAAAATACGGAGAAGCAACGTAGCCAAGTTTTTTTTAAAATGTCAAAGAAATGTACAAGCATTTTCGTTGGCTAAATATCGTGCTTGCTTGTGTGAGCTTCAGTTGCTCAGAGCAGATCACACGATTGTCACAAGCAAGGAGTTCACCGTTCATCGCAAGTGCGATGGAAAGTTATCAACTAGGTTGTTACTTTTTTATCAACGTTCATGTAGTCTATGTCAAGCCAGCAACTAATAACTGTGTTTATAAACAATTTCAGAAGGATCCGAGCCGTATTGAAGGTAAAAAGGGAAGTACTTTTAAAGTTCTCATTCACATTTAATTCCTCCATTCCGATTAAAAATTTTCCGTTAATAAAAAATATACGTTAATAGTATTTTCTAAATACCGTGCAGAAGTGATTGGAGTTCAATCTCCACCATTTTAAAGTTTACATGGTAACAAAATGAAGAAAACAAGAAGCAGTACGTAAAGAGACAGTGAAATATCCGATTAAGTCGTCAGAAAAAAAGGCAATTCAGAGTAACGAAGTTAATTCGGAAATTTAAATTTAATGAAAAGGGTAAAAGGCACAAGTAGAGCTTGTTTTAGAGGAGCTTGTTTTAGAGGATGAGATCTGCCTACTGGAGAGTGATAAGTCATGCTACAGATGCTGCTGTGTAGGGCTTATGACTTCCTTAGCGGCCTGTAGTCCCCAAGCGGCTGTGACCATCAACGTGAACACACCAAACTCTTCATAAAGAAACAACTTATAACGACAGCAAAAACTGGCACGTCAGAAAACCCAATTACAGGGCCGACCACAAATTGCGTTGAGGTACCATGGATGAGTTGACTTGCTGATGGAGTAACGCAATAATTATCATGATACTACCACCAGAAACAGGTAGTATAAACAAGATAGTATCACGATACTACCACAAGAAGTAGTATAAACAAGATAGAGCTTCAAGAGCTTTTTATCAGACTGCAATGATAGATAAGAGGAACAGAGCAGTCATTGATATTTTATTGTGATAAGCAGTAATCGTCAGGCCTCGCACCTGCAGCATAGCGGATAACGGCAGCCACTCGAGCCTTCCATGCGTACATCTCTCTGACGCGCCCATACACTAGTAAACTTGCAAGCTACGCCACTGCGTTCTATGAAAATGCGAACATTAGTTGCAGATTTTGAACATATTCAAAATAGCTGAATGTTTTAAAAGCATCGCTTACGAAACACAAATAAGACCCTGGCGACAGACGTGAAAGTGAGGGTAATCCCTTCGTCAAAATTTGAATTTTGAATTTGGTTTTTCGATAGTAATATTAGTACAAAACTGCTGAGAGAAATGAGGGAAACCGACGTCATAGCAATTATTTTTAAGTGTTACCAAAAGATACGGCATGGCATGATCGCTCAAAACGTAGCTTCTATTTATTTTAAATGTGCATGGACATTTTAAATGTGCATAGAAATGAGGTTCAAGTTCCAATCTCTATTGGAAAACATATGGACACTATTAACTAACGAAATATCGGTTAACTCTAAGTAAATCTGGACAAATTTGAGTTAACAGGGATGTTAACTTCATAGTGTAGGAACAAATCAAACAAACTAAATCAATTTCATGAACAACTTACATGAAAAATTGCTCTCGATGACTAGCATAACAACCGATCTTTATGAAGTGAAATGACGCAAACAGAATAAAACACTACGCACAACATATACAGGCAGAACAAACACTTCAGTACCTTTTATGACACTAATAACTTGGTTAAAGGCCTACTAAATTCTTCACGTCCAACTCGGAGACTTTCATTGCATCCAAACTTACAGCGTCAACTCCACTGGACGAACAGACAAACTTGGCACGCAGCCCAACTTGTGCAGGTTGAGCATAATTTAACCGGGCGGCCCACGCAGAGCATCAACTTAAATAACATGAACAAGACTGAAGTCACCCATGTTCTCGGCTCTACTCTGAGTGATTCCATTGCGTCATTAGCACCCATCATACTAAACATAGTAGGTATTTTTAAGCCCAGTCGATTGCTGTGAATCCGCTTTTTAACAGCCCATATTTCAAATTCTATGGCAAATAACGCTATAAGAAATCGTTCTTCGAATTTAGCATTTCTTGTTCTTAGATTTCAAGATAATTTTACTCACGTATTGTGAAGAAAAGTATGGAATAAGTGATCCAGAATTTGGGTAAAAAACGGGTTAATGACACACAAGCAGGCAGTTCACGCACCACGTTATTTTTGCGGAGTGAAACTGAAACAATATTTGCCAGCCACAGCACTCCACTGATTAGCTGGAATAATTACAGCACTAATGCAATTCCCTCTAATAATAAAGAAAAAATAAATCAACAATAACATGAATAACAACCATATAATATAAATAATCAAAAGATATTAAATACCACTAAATGCTAGCAATACTAATAACGACACTGAGATGCAGAAGAAGTAGGCTGGAATTAGCAGTGCTAGTACGGGAGTGTTGACACCAGATGAGCAGAAGTGCAGGGACAACACGCACATTTGTGTCGTTAAGACGTAGTGACACAGTGTCACTATCTCGCTACACTCACTTTCCCTTAAGTGACAACAGGAGCAGATAACGCCCTGATAGTCGCAACAAACAGCTAGGAAGGGCCTGCCACCACACAGCCACTTGCCAACAAAAATACGGTCCCTCGTGATAAACTTACCTCCAAATCTAATCTTTTGTTTAACGGTTTCATATTTTATAACTAAAATCAATGTCCCCATAATGTACATGATGTACTCTTGTATTTTTCCTGTGATGCATTAAGGAGGTCGTTTCGAGAGTAAATAATCTTCCAGTTCTCTCGCTAACGTAACACTGGAAAGAATGATGGTTATGAACGAACAGGAATACAAAACGAATGATTGGCTGCTCGGAAGCATAGTTGAGGGAAAGAGGAAGAGAGAACTAATGCAAGCCACAAACATGAAGAATGGGATCGTACGAAGAAATATGGAATATTGAGTAGAAACGGCCTCGTACTAAAACATGAGAGATCTAACGTTTTATTAGGAACCAATGTGAACGGTCTACGTATAGCGATAAAACCAAAATACTTCCACCAATCCATGATGAACATAAAACCGTGAACTAAGTCTTCAATACACATACAATGAACTGAGCCAGTTCTAGTACAGCCCTCCATCCCAAGCATTGGTGATGTGCAGCATTAGGTGTGTGCAACATTAGGGGTGTGTAGCATTGGAGTGCAGCAATGGAGGAGTGCAGCATGGATATGTGTAGAAGTGGAGGGTGTGCACCAGCACCACCCACGCTCCCCCTGAACTGCACCCCCGCACAATCGATGCGCTGCTGAGAGCTGCTTTCGTTGTCGTGCAGCTGTTGAGCAGCTAGAAGCCATTTTCTTGCCAGTTTAACCCAGCCACGAAGTTTTGAAAGCAAGTGCCTATTTTCAGCGGTCACTGGACGGTGGAACAGCTGCTCACGTAAAGCGGTGTACGTGTAGCAAGGATATATGCATGTTTATTCCATATGAGCCTCATACTGTGGTTGTTAAAAATAAATTTCGACAGATATTGAAGCTTTCACACCGATAGTGACGTGGTCTCTACTGCAGAGCAGACTTACATGGATAATTATTTTGCCAAAACATGCGTAATTCAGCAAAACATTTCATGAAACACAACTGGTCGCATATTAAAACTCGTAATAAATGACAAGAACAAAATTTTATCATAGTGCCAAATAACAAACAATTACGAAAGACAATAGAACTAATTATCTTTACTGAAATCACCATTATTCACTGAAATGGACAAGAAAATAACATTTGTTCGACAAGGAACGTCGGAACTGCAGAGCTGGTGGAGCTAAGGCAAATTTTAAGAAAAGACTAAGTCTTGCTAGCGTGATTCCTAATGAGCAATTAGAAGGACCTCATTATGGACGGGGACCTCACATGAGAGTACACAAAACTGTGTGTCGCAGTCGCCTTCCTTTAACTTCAGTAGCTTGCCGTGCTGCCGCGCATCAACGCTGTCTTAACTTAAGTTCTATTAGACTACAGGACGAACGCGATTAGAGATATGAGTTAAAGTTGGAGTTATTTTAGTCGGGTTATTGTAAGCTATCTCATGAATAAAGAAATTTCCTAACAAAATAAATATATTCTGATGATTTTGGTGAATGTTAAGACAACTAAAGGAAAGTGAAAATTTTCCTAATTGGCTCCATCTGAAATAAATTGAAATTTTACCGTTGACGTTTGTCTGTGCACCTCGATGCAGGCACGACAATATCAACTGTGGGCCATTGAAACTTGGAACTTTGGTGTAACAGACGAACCACTGCATCAATGCTACGTCAGGTGTTAGGCGTAGTAGCGTCAGCCAGACAAAGCAGCAGTGTCGAGATACTTCACATCATGAGATGTGTACCAACTGAGAACCTCACATAGGAATTACCTCATTAACTGAAGCTCTCCTGAAATGCCTAAAATAGTGTCCATTATATATGCATTATCCATGGGTGATTGGTGTTTTTCTTGTTAGTCTATTCCAGCACACGAGTTATTTGTGTAGTCATTCTTTCACATTAATGCTGAGAGGAAAATTCCTGAAACGTTTAATTTCTCAGTCACAGCAAAATTTTAGATCACACGTAAATGAATCAATATTGTTAAATTTAGAAGCATGGCTCTTTTATTCATCAATTGACTTTCATTGTAGCTGTTGCATGGAATTAGATTATTCAAATTTTTTCATTAACAGCAGATTTGCACGAACGCTTAACATGAACACGCCTACCTGGGAAGCACGCAGCACATCACCTCTGGACGAACAGACATACAAAACAGCATGACCACGCGTGCATCCTATTTCATGGGCATGAGAGTACATTGATGAAGCAATGAATTATTACACTCATGCATGCATAAAAATGTACACCAATAAAGGTGTTTCTAAAAATACACATGAGCTATCAAATCACTTTGCTGTGAGTCACTATGACATATTCTATGAGTCACTGCAAACATTGTACGAAAACAGGACAGGTGTCATCCTTGTATATAAAATTTATTGGACACTTTTATACACGCTATACATTAATGGGTTAATACAGCACACATCAGTAACTCGAGTTAGTTCGCACATCGTGAGGCGTGAAAAGGCCGATGCTCATGTGACATACCCAAGACTATTGTCCATGCGTGAAGTATAAACATGATGGATGGCTAAGGAGCTAACATGACCAGTATTTGTGCGCGAAGTGTTTAGGTATTGATGGTGACCGTGAAGTAAATGTCATGACCGAGCATGATGCATGGACCTGACCAACATACATCAATGACAGAGTTGACGGTCATAAGGTAAATCTGGCTAAACTGAGACGGCGACAATAAGGCAGCAGGGTTGGTCAGTGTCCAATGGGGGTGCCGGGCCCCAGCTGGAGGTGGTCACCAGCTGTCAGTACACTAACGAGCTGTGGGACCACGGTGTGCACTCCGTCACCTGAGCGTAGTGCGCCATGTTGCAAGCACCCACCTCACTTCCCACACGTCGTTGCTCAGGTTACTCTCACACGTCATGCAAGCAACACTTGAAATATTTCAAAGAAGAAATGCGGCTAGTTCCACATATGGTGTTTTTTTGTTATTCCTCGCACAGTGGGACAATGAAACTCCAATGAAGTGTTGGAACACAGGCAGAGTCGGCACGCAGCATGCTGAGTAAGAATGAAGAGCTGCATTAGGGGCTATGTAACAAAGCAATCAGCGAAAGCAGGTGATGAACTTTTACTATCTAGTCACTACAGTGAGCCTCGTGAATAATAAACGATGAGATCCTCAACCAAGCCACATTTTTAAAATTAATCAAAAACAACCAGTGTGAAATTTTGACGTAGAGTTTGTGTATCAACATAATGATCAACGTGTAACGAGCACAGCTGACGGGAAACCTTACATAAACATACCCGTAACTTTATGAACTTCGTTAATATTTCAAAATTAAAGAATGAATAATTTTAATTAAGTAGAAACGCTGTTGTGTTTAAATAATTCTGCATCAAATTGGCGAGGCACTAAAAATAGCACTGAACTGTTTGACGACTCTCCGATCACTCGAATGAATCAACTTCAAAAATCACAGAAAATAAAAGCGGAGAACTGTGTGGTGCCTGGAATTACATCCTGCAACAGCATAGCATTGTTATGATACAAATCATAAACTGATGGTATGGATACTGAAACTAACTTCACAATAGACAAATTGACAAGCCATTTCCTCAGTGGAATATACACTTTGCAGTCTTGTCTATCTGAAATTGACGTCTCGTTTCGACGGTGAGCCCATACACGCTTCTCTGTCTTCTTGACAGTGATATTTCTTTGACAGGTTTTTTTCCTACTTTGCTTCAAGAAGTATTTGCTATGAGGAATGAGAAATTCGGCGTTGCTTAGTTCCTTACGGTCTCACGAGAGAAATGCCGCGGAGTTCTTACACCGAGAAGGTTTACTCGAAGCCGGTAACTTTAACAAGACTGTATGTATTCGCTATGTTTATTCGAAGGGATTCCAAGATGTAAAAACTGCACAACATAAGCAAACGCAATGTTCCACAAAGCATACCTGAATTTCAGAGCAACTTGAGGTTAGTCAGTCCTATGAACGAGGTGTTCACAAAGCCTTTGATGATCAGCTTTTGAGAAGAATGTACACCGACGACAAGGATTCACTACATACTTTTGAAAGAAACTTTACAGTGATGGTACGGTAAACTGAGCGACTCTCTCACCACGTGAGTGACAGGCTGAGAGAGTTGCGTGTCCTGTCATGCGAGTGACAAGACGAACATTCGAGTCAAGAACTGTCATGTGACCGCAGATGCGCTTTCCCAAACCGTCCCCCGTTTAATTTTTTATCGCAAAAATGCAGTAAAAGCGAGCAAGTGGATGAGAATTTACTATCCTGTGCAGGGTTGACACAAACGTTGCCGTGAAGACGAGACCAGATGGATAAATTGTTACATTGGTGGTGCTGGGCTGTCACAGCACAGCCCAGCCGTCATTTTGAGCAGCTTTACGCAGAACTCAAGACCAAGTTAGAGGTTACAAACCCTTAAGACTTCCTAGAAAAGGCGTTCATACTAGAACGCTTGCTAGTTTAGTGCAAGGAAACTGGACTTGCAGGGTTTGTAACATAACAAAATTCTGCATTTAAAAAAAGCTAAATAACAGAAATTTCAAATACCTGTTTTTCAAATATCTTATATTAAAAACATTGATATTAGAACAAACATGATTTCTGGCGCATAACTGGTGAGAACGAATCGAGTGCAGGCAACCGCATGCAGGTGCCAGTTGCTTCAATAAAAACACGAGTTTACGGCAGGCCTCGAGCTGGTGGGCACATGACAGGAGGTAGGACAGACAGGTGGGCATATGACAGGAGGTGGGACAGACAGGTGGGCACATGACAGGAGGTGGGACAGACAGGTGGGCACATGACAGGAGGTGGGACA
>VCRD01003461.1:50038-60865 GCA_006783055.1 Trinorchestia longiramus
TGCACAAGCATCGGAAGTCGTAACTTGCACAAGCATCGGAAGTCGTAACTTGCACAAGCATAGAAGTCGTAACTTGCACAAGCATCGGAAGTCGTAACTTGCACAAGCATAGAAGTCGTAACTCGTACTCTTCTTGTAGATAGTAACTCACATGCGCGTCGTAAGTCAGAACACGTCATCTAGTAATGCGAGATGTTTTTTCTTCGAGTTGCGAGAATACTGCACTTCAAAGTTAACATTTGTCCGTCCATATTAATATACCTACTGTAACATAAAGTGCTCAAGTATTTTGACCAGGACTATTGTACTCTCCATCTAGTGGTGAGACATGATCCTGTGTTACAAGCGCATGATAACTGCACAGGGCAAATCCGCCAACACATCCCTAACACAAGAAGCACAGGAATGAGCATCGCTGGTAGAGGCGGCACTTCGGGGATTTTTAATAGCCTACATGAGTAGGATGACTACGGGTGTGTTGTTAGTCCACGGTGCATATACGACGCTGAAAATATGCTCTCTAGCCTAGAGTTATTTCAATGAAATTTAGAAAGTAAAGGATGACCCGGAAACGAGTTTCGACCCACCCACACTTGAAACCATGATCGTATTTTGCAGGTAGTAACGAAATTCAAGGAGCAATACGAGCAACAGGGTCGTCAAGTCGAGAGTTCCGGGATCAGTGTCGAACATAAAGCAAGCCACGAGTGGCTGTCCACCCCTCCAACTGCAATGAATGGGTGCGAAGTCATGGCGGTTCAGAGACATCTGCACACATGCGAATATCTTATTCAAATAAGCGAAGTCAGGATTCCAATGTAGCGTCGCAGCCCCGAACAACACGATCACCCGTGGGAGTCGAACAGGACCCCATATAGGGTCCAGCATTGCCATTATTGCACTCGTATGCAAACTTTATTATGATGAGTGCACGTAAACACGAGACAACCGTCAGTGGGTAGCATTGCTACCTCACTAGGTATCAATTATACGCCATGGGATACCCATGAGATGACGCGATGTAGGAAGACCTTTCATAAGTGTCAACAATACGAACAAATAGTGTGAATTACTCTCATGCAAAAGATGAGCACATAATAATGAACGCCAATTGAACCCAGCGACAGTGTTTACATGCTCTGGAGTATCAATCTTAGCCAAGAAGATACGGGGTCTTCAATACATGCCCTTCATTTTAATGAGGCACTATTCTAAAAGGGCGAGCGCGTGCGAGGTCTCCTGTATGAGGTGTGGCCATCACACTGATGTAGGCGATAGCGTCAATAGCAGAGACACAATGAAGAGGATTACATGAGTGCGGCATCACTCGATACGTTCCCCTAACAAATAAGAAACACTCACACCTGCTGCAGATCATTCACGAGCTGCAATCACAAGTCACGCTCCGATGACAACGGCCATTACATTACGTTGTACTTCTCCACGTAAAACTTAGTTGATTTGCTGGGCTTGGTTGGTTTAATTCTTAAGCAACGTCGTCGAAGAAATATTTTAGTATAAGAACAACTGTGTGTATGATGTTCTGTACAGGTATCTGCAGATGAAAGCGCAGTAATAGATCTACACTCGCAAATCTAATCGAAATGGTAAAATGAAAATTCAAGTCTTATACTCAAAAATTGTAAAACTTCCAACGATAACTTCTATGATCACTTCGCAATTAATTAAGAGACGAAAGGTCAAGTATCGAAAATAAAATAAAGCATAGGGCCATGATGATGGACGATCATACACACTTCATACAACTTGCAAAGACCTCAAGATCAATAACATAAAGGAAACTCAAGTGACAGAAAATGAACTTTAACAAATAAATGAAATATAATCTGGTGTGCCTCCGCCATCTGATCAATTCTGTATTCGAACACCTCACCCTGTAGCAGATTCCAAGAATTATAGAATTCATTTCTCACTTCTTATGTCAATTTCCCCATAACCTACAGAACTCGACATCTTAGAGTATGAGTATCGCTATTCATACTTGCAAAGAAGCACTGTAAGTGTTACTCTACAAGCTATTTAAATTTTGGTCATGACGTATACGACCACTGATTTTGAACCAATAGTATTGTAAGGTCCCATTATTCACAGGACAGAACTGTGCAGGCCCCGTGACGCTGGTTTGGATAAGCAGTCACTTTCTCTGCAACAAACAATGGGCGGTCACTCCACATTCATCTCTGACAGGACCCACACACCGGCGCCCCTGCAGCGCTGAGCATCTCGCAAAGAACAAGTGAGGTAGGAGTTATAAGGTCAGCTCCTGGAGGCACCATTGTCAAGTGTCAGACTCCACAGGTCAACGCAAACCTACTTCTGCAATGAACCCACGAACCCTCATTCACCGACACAGTATCAATACACAATCAGAAAATGAACTAGAAAGTTACAATTTTTTCATAAACTTTAATTTCTTGTATACCACAACAACAGAGTTACCTTGGACTCAGATTTGGTCCTGTACATGATGTGCGTGGAGAGGTTGTGATGGAAGCGGGTACGCAGCTTACTAATGATGCAGGAGTTCTGTTGAGCTTTCTATTCTGAAGTCTAAAGAGGATATTTCTCTCGTAAAACTCGGGTCTATACGTAAGGTATTTTGCACGCCATGGCTCACAGAGCTCACTAGCGATCATACTCTCTCCCCAAAAACTGGTATGTCGTAAAAGTCGGCTTAGCGTAATGAGTGGACCATTGCATGGTTGCGATTACCGAGCATTTGGTAATTAATGACCCGCAGGTAAGACATCCGTGCCTCTTTAATGCCACATAAAATGCAAGACATGGTGTCAAATAAAACTGGATGAGAGATTCGCTAAACAAAGGTATCAGTTTCTCATAATTTTTTTCCAAAAATACCATGGATACTAAATACATCTTTGGTACCGGACTGGCATTAAACCCATACATTCTAATTACTTTCTGAATCGTGCCCGCATTTCGAAATTAAGTTAACAGTGAATACAAAGTAGAAACAAAATGATTGATACGACAGCAGGTGGGCAGCAAAGTGATTTCAAAAAGTGAATTCATACACACCGTAGAATTATTCATCCTGCAGCCCCATGTTTCATTTAGAAAACATGTGTTCATGTAGAGAGAAGAGCAGCAGCGGAACAAAGCGTTTGTAGAGGCAGTAGCGCACGGACGCGAGTACCAGACCTGCCTACGACGCAGCACATAAGGCATTTGGTGACCACCTAATGTCAAGAGCTGTAGTCACAACTCGGGAGTCCAAACTGACGAAGTAATCCTCTTGTTCGGAGACTGTGAGCAACGCAAACGGACGCGCTCAGTATGTTCGTACATGGCACGTAGGACGTGCACCACAACAGCTGTTGCGAGCAGAAAACTAATGGCCCCGACTGCCATAGAGAGCGCACAGGTGCACATCAGGTCAAAAGAAACTTGATGGGTTATTGTGCAGTACGTCTGCATCTCCACCTAGACTACTTGACGCGTGCCAGCAAAATAACCAAGACGCTGTAGCGCTACTTCGTGACGAGAAGCAAACGAAATTGAATATTTACGCTCAAGATTTCACTAAATATTTTCAAAAGTAAAATTCATTTTAATTATGTTAGAACTGTGGAGTGCAAGTCCGCGTCCACACAGAGCAGCTACGGTAACGACGTTGGAATCGTGTTCCTGGAATGCCAGAAACAGAAAAGTAGTGGGAAACCATTAATTTTAGTTGCACAAAGATATGTATATTAACAGAAATATAATATTAATGCTACAAATTCAGCATTTGACGGACGATTTCCTGCAATTTTCCACTACAATACGATGATGATGCCCCAGTGTGGCCAGCTGAACTACAGCACGGTATCAAGTTCTTCGACAAGACCACAAATAAAATTCTATTCTTTTCCCAAGCATCCTGTTTCAAAGAAAAACACGCAAATGAAAATTTGACACTGTCCAAAATTAACACAAGCTAGAATAAAAGTATGTTGGAAGACCTCCATTCTTTGTATTCCATTATTCATTTCGGCAGTACTTCCCCAACTCTGTAGTCATCGCTGTCGTATTCGTGCAGAAGTAAAATCAGACTCACCAGTTAGGGAATACTCCATATTTGTATTAAAGAAAATTAACACATCCAAACAACATCAGACAAATAAGAAAGCCCCTTGGCTGATTCTTATACAGCCGATAATTTAACATAATTCCGTTCAGATGATTTTCCCGTTCGGACTTGAACTTTCTCTTGAAAAGCTAGAAGCCCACCAGCGAATAATTAATATCTACACCTTATTGTATTAGAGTGAACACTAAATATTTGGGTCCATCATGGAGGAAATTCAAAAAACCTACGCTGGAATTCAGCGAGTTTTGCGTGATCGTGTGAGCCAGATCCAAGACCTCTGTACTGCTTGGACCGCAGCCTCATTTATAACAAATTAAAAGAACTATAGTGACTCCTCTTATTACATCATATTCCCTCAGTTCGGAAACAACGAATGCAATTTTTGACGTTGGTCAGAAACAGCTGGTGCAGAGGAAAAAAGACTAAAAATTGAACTCGGACATTATACTTCAAAAACAGTACATGAAACAAAGATAAAGAATTGATTTCGACGAGTTTGTCCCAAACACTAATGCCGGAATGTTTTCCCGATTCTGCACCAACTGCTCCGACCAGAGGGAGTATTCATTCAACACAAAAGAATAAGCCTATAAAACAGTCGCTTCGGGATCTACTGTCTATTATTAGAGTGACTCAAGAAAAAGATACGTTATGTAGAGAAAAACTACTTCAAATGAATAAAGTCGAATTCATCGGAAAACAGTAGGCTTTACTGATCCAGAGCAGATTGAGATTAGTAAAATAAATATTCATTTTATGCAATGAAATTTTAATAAAGTTACTAATCCAGTACAAAAATGATTACTGTACATATACTTTCTAGAAACCAGTTAATGGTCTTACTGCTTAGGATTTACGTCTTTGCTCGCTAGCGGCCGGTACACTGGCGTTAGTGTGTACCAGCGGCCAGCATACTGGTGCCAGTGCACGAACCCGCAATGAATGCAACGAGTATGCAAGATTTAAGACCACCTACATACAGTATATATAATAGACAATGTACCTCCATCCCTCTTTCTCTCTCTTTGTATTTGTGTGTGTCCGTCCAATTACTTCCTATCTATTACTGAACTGAACGGGAAACTGAAATCAGAACGGGTATGCATGTATTCTAAGCGTTGTATTGTAGATACCACAGGCGCCGGATCACTATAAAATACATCATTTTTTCTGTTACTAGCTTTCTTCTCATATATGGCCATGTTATCGGTAGAAATGATACAGAATAGAAGTTCTGTATACAAGGTGTTCACAAAAAATGTATCCACTGACCGATATATGTATATATGATACCGGAACCACACTAACCTTTATTAAGCTGCATTTTAAAAATAGAAAAGCTAAAGAAATAAATCAGAATTAAACAGTGGATACATTCTTTCTGGACATCCTGTATGTTCATGAAAAATATTCAGATTCTGATAGTATCACGGGTAAAATGGAAAAATGTATTTATTTCATGGATCCTTAATTATGTCACTTTTAAATCAAGTAATTTCAACGAGTATTATCTGGGCCATGTTATCGGTAGATAAGATATAGAATGGAAGTTCTGTATATACCAATGAAAAATATTCATTTAAAATCCAATAATTCGTCGTAAATCTTTAATACATTTATCTTTATATTTTCAAATTAGTCGAATCTAAATCGTAGAATTTCCACGGGAACTGTCTAGTCAAATAATAAATCCTAAAGAACAGGAGTATAAAAGCAGCAGCAACTGCCACCAAAAAGAACAGGAGTATAAAAGCAGCTGCAACTACCGCCAGAAAGAACAGGAGTATAAAAGCAGCTTGTGACAATTCCAAGGAACTGCCGCAGGAGGCAGTTAAAGAAAGGCCGCCAGACAGATGCACTTGTCTGAACAGTTGTTGCAGCTTCAGCACGACCACAACACGCAGGCTGGCATGCTCCAGTTGGGGATTGTGACAAGGGTCACCTTGTAGGTGGGTGTCCGACACATCCGTCAGCTGACCCCCACAAATACAGAGTTGGCACCGGAGAGCTTGTCTCTCTTCAGCCACCTGCTCCGTATGGCAGAATTCACCTTAAACATGCCATGCATATTTTGGCAGACCCTTCCACTCAGGCAAGTCCATCAGACGATTGTTCACATACAGCTAGTAAAAATTAAATCGCGGCATATTTTCACCAATTAGTTCATGCAAAATTTTACATGCATCAGTGAAAATCTACATTCATAAGGGAACGGTCGCAAAAAAATAGGGGCGGGGACGTGAAAAGAATTGAAAAACAAAGAGCAGGAGTTTGATGAGATGCTGAGCACAGCAGCGCCGGTACTTGCCCGTCATACACGTCTCATCAATCCCACACGCACCCACGACACAGACAGCTACGACTGAAATAGCCAGCGCGACACAGCACCACTTGCACCAGACACGTCTTGTAGACATCATGTCTTCACCGGCCTGAATAAATGCATTCTCTAACGCATCAGATTACGTTGAATTGCGTCCGATACTAGAATGTAGAAGGCGCGTAAATAATTAAGACTTAATTGGAGAGGAAGGTGGTTGTTTTGAATGTTAGACACCAGCAAGATACACATTCCTTAATCGCTTCGTAATTCTTCACGTTATTTGCATTTCGGTTTGATTATTTTTCGACAAATTACATTAGATAATTCGAAGACAAAGCGCATTTCAGAACGTTACATTGTGTAGACTTCCTTCTCAATGAAACGTACAAGATTCCTATGCAATCAAGCGGAGACCCAGATTCAGAATTCAACTCAGCAGAATAAACTGAAGTTCGAAAAGAGCGCTGAAAAAAACAGGGCAAGCAGCGATCTGTCTGGGTAAATAAAAAACAAAGATTTGGAATATTTGAAAATGAATAATTTTGGTGTAACATACAGACCCGCCTACTGCGATCACTACTTTCCATCCTCCTGCAGTTTGGATGAGAGTTCCGAGACACGCAATATGTTATATTTATCCTATGGCATCTTACAAGACAAGGGTAAAAAAAGTGAAAAGCTTATATGCATGGTATGACGAAACTAAGCGCAACATTGTAGGTAAAATTGGATTTAGAACATATTTTATTCTTGTACTTTTCTTATTTTTCTGAAGCAATGTCGATTTCAGGGGTAAACGAGATATTTTTGCATTTTCGACCCAAATCGATCTCATACAGTTTACATGCTAGACCAAAAGTAAATAGTTTTGGAAAGAAAAAATCAACAACTACAAACGATCGTGCCCTTTTTTTACCACCATAAGAATCACAACTCAATAACCGAAAATTTTCACCATTTTTACTAAGATGCCCTCCTTAACATTGATTAGATTAGATTATCACGTGTAGAATTATTAGCAGTACGTGTGTCGGGGGCAGTAGGAGCCTCAGCAAGAGCAGTCAAAGTCAGCACAGTCCACCTGTTTCAAGTCTACACCAATTTTACGACCATAAATCATGAAGATGGTCAGAAAAAATGAGTGCACTAAAAATAACTATATGAAATTAGCAGTTATGTAATCAGATGATATGTGGTGTCTCAATAACGCAACACATTTAAGAAATAAGATATTTTTTATGAGGGCAATAAATAATTACCTCGAAGGAAATGAAATTCGAAAAAATATCCTGTCCACACACAAAAAAAAACGCTGAACCGTATCACTACTTTTCTCATAAAGTTGCACCATGTTCAGTGCTTGACAGCTTTACTTTGAAGCAATTCACGGTGAGCAAATAAAGTATAACCAACATTTTACACATGAACTTGACCACCACATTCACTCGAGGAGCGTTTTTCCAGTGGTAGGAAGAATTTCAACCAAGCCAAAAAGTTGAAGAATGTAGACGATAATATGGACGGCACTCGCACAGGTTGGTTTTTGATAGAAAGTTCAAGTAATATAACAAATGGAAGTAGAAAAAAGGGAAGATTAGGCAAACCTGACTAATCAGTTCAACCAACAGCCTTCAGCAACCAGTTCTGCCGATTCTACGGTAAGCGTCACTACTGAGGACCGCTAAGTTTCCCAAGCTCCCTGGCGAGGACAAGTACTGTAAGCATCTCTGCTGAAGAAGCTCAGGAATATTACATATCTTCCGAGGAGTGCGAAATCCCCAAGAGATGCTAAAAAACAGGCCTCTTTAGAGGACACTCGTGGAGAAAAAATTGAAATATGTACAACATTCGCATATTTTTGCAATTACTGACCTGGGGCATCTAATGTACATGTACTGCACATGGTCTATCTAGTGTGCATGCATTGTACGTAGTGCATCTAGTATACGGTATTACTTCACTGTATATGGCGTTCATTACACTGTATAAGTGCATATAACGTATTGAAAATTGGTAACCGCTTGTTGTAATGTGCCAAATGGCTGGCATGAAGACGTGTCCAACGATAATATGAAGTACAATATAAGAAATTTCTATTTCTGAAATAGGATTCTCTTAACATACCAAACAATATCCCTAACGATCTGTGTACAAACACAGAGCTGGGAAAAGCTTACACTAGAAAACGATACGGTGATAAATCCATGTTATTTACTGACCTAAGCGCTGGATTCAGTCTGCACGTTGGTTAGCTTGGAGTATGTTTAAAATAGAGCAATTGGAGCAGCCATAGGATGACATCGTGCGAGTTTTAGTGTAAACAGTATCTACGAAAAATGTAAACGTCGGTATCAACAATACTCATAAAAAGTTAAAAAATTATCATTCCGGTTGATTGCTTTCGAAACTTTGACACCGATGTCGTTGATAACGATGAATACTTTTTTCGTGGACACCCTACATATCTCTTGGTATAAAACAAGGTTTGAGCTGAAAAGTTGGCGAGACGAGAGAGCTCTTTTGTATGTATAATCCGCAAGGCCCCACTCTTCACCCGAACCACACTTTATGGCTTCACAAGCTGGCAGAGAAAAGCGGATTATGTCATCAGCTTTTCATGAAGCACAAGCTAGAGACACTTTAAAACGAGTTTCATAAGGGACTTCTTCACAACGGCGTTAGATGAACATAAACTTATACTTCCACGAGACGCTCAATATACTGCAGGCTTTTCCATGCGAGTAAATAAGCTCTGATCACGCCCACAACACTTCAATTAATTCGCGCAGCTCAGCTGGACCACGTCCCCGGATTAGCTGTGAGGACTTCGTTATTAACGATCCACTACTCAACACCGTGTTCATTACTAACCTCAAGTTAAGCGAACAACATGGACCGATGTTATCCCTTTCAGATTATACTTTTGACAGAAAGAAATGTGTAACGAGCTCAAAAATTTATAGATTCGTAGGGACATTCCCTTATATTTATGATAGTGGTACAAATTTTAAGCTGCTGAGCATCGCAGGGACTCAATTTTAAAAAAACGGTATGTTTTCTCTAGCACCAAGCATTATACATGACCTCTTCGGAGGTATGAAGTGCACCACCGCACTTGAAAGGGTTAAAAACTTTCTGTCTCACTCCTGCAATAGCTGCCAAGTAGAGAAAATGAAAGTCTGTAGAACAATCGCGCGTACACGCACACGTTTCGCCATCCAGAGAGACGGGAGGTGGTCTCAACCAACAGTACCGTTCGCAATTGTGAACACAGTATGTCTAGGCAAACAAGATTTTTCAATAAAAAATTGATAAAAATAGATTTGAATGCTACTTCACGATGCTTCTCCTTTCCTTGCTAGCAGCTACGACGTAATGCAAAGCTGTGACGTGTTTGAATAATTATTGTTCGGGAATATATGCGCAAACAACGGATATTGACTTCGCATCTATAAATAAAATCTACGATAAACCAACAATAAATTTAAAGTAATTTCTACCCCATTCATTGAGATGCTCTCCCAAGTATAACAGCTAAGTGAGGGAGTATAAAAACTGAGACAAATCAATGTAAGACTAGCGAGAATCATTGAAGCTACTCAAACAAGGCTTTGTGAACCACACTGTATGCTACGAACGTGTCACTGTTCTAACGTCTGTAACATATAAATATTTTATTGGAAGGTTTTAGATTCGAAATTGCATGGATCACAGATCTCTGTGAATGTAACTTTACTTCCAGTATGCAACAATTGAACGTGAACGTTTTCTAGAATATGAGAATAAATGTAATAAAAAGTCTCCAATATAAAGATTTTCAAAAGTGCACGTACTGAAAACTAGGCGGTTAAGTAAACAGGGACTTGCCCAGCACACAGACGTGTTGCCTCAGTTATATAGTTTGACGTGTTCAGCTTCACTCATCACTGCCAAGAAGTTGGAACCGTTTCCTTGGCAGATACCCGGCAACCGCCCACGCCCGCACACCAGCCTCACATTAGTCTGGGCTGGAGCTGCACGCTCGAAAACTGCTTTTCCAGGTAACGCGCCATGCAGGTTGTGTTTGCGGCACGCCGAGCAATACTAAGTGACAGCTCTAGCTAAGCTTTATTGGTGTCATGAATCGAAGGATGGAGGTTTTCAAGTAATTTGTGTCCTTCGCCTTCACGTTCCTCTCTGCACCGAGAACGAAAAACAAACATAGAATTGAAAACACCTAATCTAAATATTTCACGTGAAAAATCACCTATTTTTCGAAGAAGAAATGTCGAGCTTCGAAAATGCTACGTCTCAGAGAAAATATAGATTAGAATAGAATAGAATAAGGCAATAGGAACGAGCCGTTTGGCCCATTCTTGGTTCAATACCGAAGTCCCATGCCGTCTAAAAG
>VCRD01003462.1:4011-50771 GCA_006783055.1 Trinorchestia longiramus
ATTCAAGTGCTGGTCAACAGCTGCATCATTCAAGTGCTGGTCAACAGCTGCATCATTCAAGTGCTTGTCAACAGCTGCATCATTCAAGTGCTGTTCAAGTGATGAACACAGTTGCTCAGTTATATCTTTGAGATTTAAGAGTTAGGAATTAATAGCTATGCAGTATAACGCAATAAACACGGCGACAGTACTTGAGGAGATCGTTATAGTTCACTAGGTTGCAGCTCTGTCATGCTTCACACTGCAATCGATGAGAGATCCTTTTACTTGCATGCCAGATTTGACCTTGCTCTCTCTATTGACTCAGCCTTGTACTCTAGAATTACTGAATGTCGAGCATTAGTTGAAACAAAAAAGGGGATTCGAGTCGCTCTTTCTTATTTCAGGTTATGCGCCTTCGCAAAAAGTCAATGGTGGTTTGTACATTTTTTTAAAAGTACCGATCAGATTCTGCAAAATTTGTCACTCCATCGACCACATTTAAATTTTTTTGTCTGTGCCCTTACGGCTTTAACGAGGTTCGAAATTTAAAGCTGACAGTTTCACAATAGCTTTGTAAAAGACATTGCACGATCTATAATATATTTCTGTTTTGGTGCTATTTTCTTCTGTGGTAGAGAGCATGTGCTGCCACTGCTGCAGTAGTTACTAACAGCTACCTGCTAATGTGTTGTTCTGGAGTGTATTAATACACTACCTATTAATTAATTCTGTTGTTGCTGTATGAACACCTTTTAGGTTATGTATTAGTAATTACTGAATTAATACAGTTTAGTATCGATAGTTCCTGTATAAACACAGTATCTATATTTTTGTTGTCTTACAGTAACACTGTATTAATACAATACAGATCCCACTAGTTGAACTAGAACACTAGTTTGAAGATCTTACGTACAGGCAGCTCTCAGAACAACAGTAGCAGGCACTAACAAAGACGGTGCTGTAATGATGGTTGTGATGTACTTTGTTCCCAACAGCACACCAAAGTGCTACACTTAGCATATGGATTTGTTGAGTGCATTGTGTGTAGTCGTTTGCTGCTTGGATCACGCTTTTTATACCGAGCAACCACTGAAATGTAGGCAGTGTACACAAAACATTTTATCATATTTTAGAATATATATATATTATTATAATCTATTCATAGAAAAAGTTATGGGTGATGTCTATTAAGACAAGCTAGCCACCGAGTTCTTTATCGTTTGTTTTGTAAGCGTGCAGTCTTGCGTAAACCTACGAAAATTCTTGGTAAACATACATTTTGGTTTATTTTTGAATCGTTGTCTTGCTTAAAAACGATGTATGTCAAGCAGCACCAATTAATCGAACGCCTGCAATAGTTCTCTCTTGGTATCACACGTGACTGGACATAAAGACCTCGGCGTCTCATCGTGATTTGTTTATCATTGTTTTGTGAGTCATTTGATAAACATTGTACCTGAACATCAGCAGAATCTTGATTTGTGATTCATAAACACTAAATGTATGGGTATAAATAAATTGTGTCTTATGAAAAGCAGAAATGGTTTTAGATGACGTTAGAAGTGAACCCTCTATTTATAGTACCATTTACAGCCCCACTATTCATTCATGAAGTATGTATGGAACAGCAAAATAAGGTATGATGCGTCTCTTAAATAGCGAGCAGTATTTATTCAGAATTCTTTTATTCAGCGATCGTAAATGTGATTACCCTTTGACGGTTAACTCTTTCAATACTATATCTCATTGTCTTCTTAGAGCCATGATACTATTCATATTCTACTTACTGAAGGATCGGATGATTAGTTTCTAAAAACTATTTTTAAAATTGATCGCTGAAAATTTTTTAGCGTTCATATCCAGGTGTAAGCAACACAATTGATACAGTTTTGATAGAGTTTAGTTGGTTGGATTCAAAACTGGCAGACATGCAAGTCTACGTAATGCGTCATTCTTTCTCACGTTCATGTTACTTCTGTGTACACAAGTTGAAGAACAAAGAGCGTCGGTGAGTGTGTTTAGACACAAATCAAAATCCCACATGAAGAGTTGTGTGTTTTATGAATCTTTGTTCACGCTCTTCCCCAGAAGTTTCGCGTTTCGCGCATCGATCCAAGTAATCTTTGTGTGACGTGCTTTACATTCAACACTAGTTTGAAGGGAATTGTCATTGCCTTAAGCTGAAGTTTCTTGACTGGGGCGCATGAACTCCTGGGAGTTGCTCGATGACGCCACACGAAGGTCGTTATCACTGCTATCATTACGATTTTTTACCATAAAATTTGTCTATCGCGAAGCACTACTATGCGTATAACAATATTAGTCTGGCTCAGATCTTGCCTCGAAAAGTTGTGGGTTCGTGGAGACCCCTCATATCCACAGGGGGGTTCGTGGAAACCCCTGATATTCACAGGGGGGTTCGTGGAAACCCCTGATATTCACAGGGGGGTTCTTGGAGACCCCTGATATTCACAGGGGGGTTCTTGGAGACCCCTGATATCCACAGGGGGGTTCGTGGAGACCCCTGATATCCACAGAGGGTTCGTGGAGACCCCTGATATCCACAGAGGGTTCGTGGAGAACCCTGATATCCACAGAGGGTTCGTGGAGAACCCTGATATCCACAGGGGGGTTCGTGGAAACCCCTGATATCCACAGAGGGGTTCGGAGATATGTAAATGCTGACCAATTTCTAAAAATTATAAATTAATGTTAGTGGATTAAGATGAAATAAATTATAAACCTTTAATGGATTTAAAGAAAGTTTTTTGATGTTAGTTTAACACGCGTTGAGTTCAATGTTAGCGTTACTTTAATGATAAGGAAATTCTGCATGAATGTGAGTTGTGTTAACATTTAAATTTTATATTCTAGATGATTTATTAAGACGGACGTCAGGCACGACTGTTCTGTCTTGGATACATAGAATTAGGACTTGAAATCGATCAAATTATGAAATACGGATTTTTTTTTTTACAATTGTGCTCGATTCCAACGTGGGCCTAAGTTTTCTGTTTGTAATTCAAATTGAAAAATCTTCCTTGTTACTAAACTGAAGTTGAGGAACGCATTTAAAGAGTCAATTGAACGAGACTGAAACAGACGCGCAAAGCAAAACGAGCAGGACAAACGAAAAAAGAAAACGGTGAATATATTAGAAAATTTACTGAATATGCTAGGTATTAGTGCTCATGAAATACGCTTACAACAAAGAAAAATGGCTGGTGCTGACTGGGAATTTTATTTCACAAGTTAGTGCCGAGAAGCAGGCAGGCCATTTTTGGTCTACCTGGGCATCTACCTGTCGTGCTTCGTTATTTTTTATGTGCCCTAAAATAACCTCGGCTGATACTGAGACAATGGGACGTGTGTGGCTAGAATGTATTGGCTTGGGGTTGTTCCGGCAGTTATTTTTGATAATTTCTCGTTTCTTCACCGGAAAAAAGTGATCTAATTTTATTCTATCGTTCTAATTTGTTGTTTCCTCTTGTGTGCTGACTTTGCCTCACACTGCTCGGCTTTTGCAGCGTGCGCGTTTTTCTTTCAAGACTACGATATTGCAGAAATGACAGAATTTTGCATGCGCTGTCGTTAGCTTTGTGTTGTAACTTAACGCGAGAGACTTGAGAAATTTCCCGTTTTTGCGTCGTGCCATAGTCGCGCCCCTGATGTACGTGCAGTGAATGCTTTTGTACTTTTTTCTTTCTTCTTGAATTTCACTCTTCTAGAATCTCGTAACTGGTTCATCCCTGTCTCAAAAAAATATCAAAGCTTTTTGGTTGCATCGCAAGAAATTACGTAATGACCCCTCGTATTTCGTGGACGATTTGCAAGAAAAGTTGTGCCATGACCTCGTATTTTCCTACTCTCATTCAACTTTCAAGCTCTGCCCTCCCAGCGACCGTATCTTGACGAGAATTGCATCTTTGCGCACGAGCGCTCGTCCATTTTCGAAAATAATGATGCGTTATGGAGTGTCATTTTCGAAGTAGGTCCTTGTTTTGACGATGTGATATTTTTTCTTGTAGGTTCCATGAAACTTTTTCAGTCTTGCATCTTTTATGCGAACTGTAGGGGCATAAAAGTGAATCAGGATAGCCGGTCTTTACCTGCTTATCGTGGTACAAATTTTACATTAATTTGAACCTGCAACTATTTTTCGTGTTCTTCCAGACAGTATTCCTACAAATTATTTTTGTTAACTTGGAGTTATCTTGGAATTCTCGTACTTTATACCCAACAACTGAACTACTAGGATGGAAACACGCTGTCTTTGCACAGTCCTCGGGACCAGGGTTGCGTTTGTGTTCAGTAAACGCTTCGGCCGCTGTCATTGATGGATTGTATTGACATGAACATTTCAACGTCCGTCATTAGTGGGTTGTATTAACAGATGTGAACGTTTAGACTGCTGTCATTGATGGATTGCATCGACATGAACACCCCAGTATCCGTCATTAATGGATTGTGTTGAGATGAAGGACTGTGACCCCTGCGGTGGCTGAGAATACACCCAGAACTCGAGCGTGGGTCCCCAACTGGAGGATTGGGGGATTTTCCTTGCCTCCTCCTCCCACCCACGCTGGGGTCAACCGCAAGGACTACCGTTCCGCCTTATCCTGGTTGAAGCAGTTACAACTTGACCCCTGTCCCCCTGACTGTGACTCCTCAATTGAAGATGCTGAAGACTTCAGTTTCACCGCTACTGGCGGCCTCGATGAGAGAAGCAACCAACCTCACACGTCGTCTTTCCGTCATTCGAGTGTGTGTCAAACAACATCTTCCCTTGAGAACCATCCTATTTCTCATCCTAGACCTGCAGGATCCAAGTTGAGCTCGGAAAACTATCAATCAAGCTCTTACGTTTCACCCCTGAAAGAATCGAAAAATTACAGCTTTTTGTCACAACATGTTCGCGCGAGTGACGCTTGGCGCGTACCCCCTGTGTCTTTCCCACCTACTAGATCGTCTTATCGAAGCGTTGTTGGGAACGGTAAACTTGTGAAGTCATTTAGTGCTAGTGAAAGCGTTAATTCTAGGAACTTCTGCTCTAATCAATACACCGTTAGCTCTACCTCCAGTGGGCACGAGGAAAATGATTCTTATTTGGATATCGTCACGGCGACTAGGCCTGTCGGATCACATAGCAAGCATTTAAGCATTGATTTATTGCAGCACCGCCACAGCTTGACGCCTCTCACTGTAACAGCAACTCAGTCTTCTTCTGACTCTTCACTGATGAGTGCTGGCATCCAGTTACATTCTTGTGTTAATCGTATTTGTGGAGTTGATACTTTCGAGCCAAATTCTGACTGGAATAACACTTGTTCTTCAGCAACCGTTCGTCACCCACCTTCAACTTCTGACCTGTTTTGCTGCGATCATCTACGGTCGTCGTTACATTCGGCCGAGTCTCACGTGAAGTTTTCTGGACGCTTAACTGCAGCTTCACGTGGCGCTTCATCGTCCAGTAAAAATTTTCTTGTAGCTACAAATCTTGCGACATCTTCCGACAATGTCGAGTCCCCGCACAATTGTAGTGGCTCCAGCGACCACAGAGCCGAGGCTGAAGACCGTCCCAGAGACCAAGAAGTCGTCTCATACCCTCAACGTGACCAATGTAACTACCACCAACACAATGATCACGAATTGGAGCACAGCTCAAAGCTCGTTGAGTCCACAACTAGCACGCTCAAGTGTAGTGATGTACAAAATGTACCCGAGTCTGCCAGGCACACCGTAAATAGTTCCTATTCGCGTGTTATTTCCCCTTACAAAAATGATGAACTTCGTTCGCAGTCGCAGACCTCATTTGATCAGGACTTGCCGAGGTCTTTCTCGGGTTCGATTGAAAACGTCAACTCATCTACTGGTGTGAGGTGTGACCATGCGTGTTATACTTTAGAAAACAATGAATTGGCTGTGATAAATAGTGATATCGATACTTTAGAAGACTTGGGTGTTGGTGACGGCGGTGCAATAAGAGTCTCTCCATGTTCTTCTCCCGAGCAATGTGCAGTTGAATTAAACGGTGATTATGACTCGGCCCGTCCTGCATGTCTCAACCCTGAGGATGTGTGGCTTGGTGATGAAGACGTTGATTTACAAGGTA
The DNA here is from genome assembly GCA_006783055.1 of Trinorchestia longiramus. Classification (NCBI taxonomy): domain Eukaryota; kingdom Metazoa; phylum Arthropoda; class Malacostraca; order Amphipoda; family Talitridae; genus Trinorchestia; species Trinorchestia longiramus. The sequence goes on from VCRD01003462.1 coordinate 10,106, forward strand.
AATTTTACTCTTTTTTTCCAGACAAATTTAACTTGTATATCCAGGTAATTTTCATTCGCGCTTTGAGGTAAATTTCTCATTTTTCCAGGTAAAGTTTTTTTTCAGGGAAATTAACATTTACTATTTTGAATATTTTATTGATTTCTGTTTCTCATTTATTTGGTTGACATGTATTGCTGGTGCTTCTTTAAGAAATAGATATACTCGAGCAAGGCTGCGAACTAGTCGCTGCGAATAGTAGAATTTGTACTTTTTGTAACTTTGTGCATTTTATTTTTGAGAAGTTCCGTCCTTGACCCGAGCGTAAATAAGCACAATCGAGAATATTGACATGTTTCACAATTTGAAATTCTTAGACCTTTTAAGAATCAGTGGCCGATGCTGTTAAAACGGCCATGCTTTATTGTGAAAGCAATCAAAAATTACATGTTCAGACACTTGATTTGACACGAGAACTTACTTCAACTTTAGTTTTCTCTCACTGATGTTTTTCTATCGTATAGTTTTTTCAGCAAGGCGTTGCAGTGCAAAATTTGGCATACTATGCTACTTACCGCACTAATCAAGTTGACAATTTCATATTATTCTAAAAAGTCTGTATGAAAAGAACAGGTAAGATATGACACTCGTTTGAGCATTGGACTTGCATTACAAATTTTTATTTTACATATTTTTATACAAGGTGAAGTGCAACTGCCGGTGAGATGCAGGCAGTTGATGTTTAAGTTTCGGGCTTGAGGCATTATGAGTGTTTTTTTATTTTTGTAGAATAATCCGTGAAGAAAAGGCGTAAATTGCTGTCACATGATATTTTAAATTCAAACTACAAGCTTTACGTAATTAATCGATCATATACATAGCAGCATTCGTGTGAATGGCTGTACAACGGTTCAAATACCTTTAATGAACAGCACTTAGCTTGCACTAGATGACGTGATCATTAACTGTTGATGCAAGACAACACGTCAAAGCTGTTTACTGTGACATGGCTCATTAATCCTGGACGACTGAACATGGGTGTAGTTTGCCCGAGGCTAGTGACGTCCATACACATGTTCAGTGCTCCAGGGTGGAAGTTCAGTTTCCCACGGTAGAATTAATGTTTTTTACACAGTCACTCTGCTAAGCAGTGTACGATGTCTTAATAGTTTTAAAATAGCTGGTGAAACTTCCTACAGAATTTCATGCTCTGCCTAGGGAAATCTGAAAATTGCACCTTGAAGTCAACGCAAAGGTTGGCATCAAATTATGTCTGTATCTTAGAGTGATTTTCAGGTGATGGGCATTTTGCTGCCATGTCAAACACGTGATCGTTTAGTGCTGTATATTCTTTCTATTAATTTAGTGATTCAAAATGTTCATTGCGTAATTCGAGTATATTCATAGCTTGCGCAATTCGGGACGTTCATTAATGAGCTATTTGTCTTGCGATTCCAGTGCATTCACTGTACAATTATTGGTTGCGTAATGCCAATACATTCACCTTGGAACTAAACTTTCATCAACGCTTTTTAGTGGTATTTTTACGCACAGTTGAGAACAATAGGACTGATAAAGTAGATTAAGTATCTCAAGAACATCATGCATTGCGTGACAGGCGATTGTGATGCACGTTGTAGCTTTACGGAGTCAGTCCGTCTGATAGAGCTTTGGGACTTCGCTTTCCCGCTCTGTGGTAGTCCCAGTACCACTGCTCTGGGGACGAGTGGTAGTCCCAGTACCACTGCTCTGGGGACGAGTGGTAGTCCCAGTACCACTGCTCTGGGGACGAGTGGTAGTCCCAGTACCACTGCTCTGGGGACGAGTGGTAGTCCCAGTACCACTGTTCTGAGGACGAGTGGTAGTCCCAGTACCAACTTGCTGCTCAGTCACAATTTTACTCTCAAATTTTTACTCAATTTTACTCATTTTTACCTTGATGTGTTTTGTCAGTTTTTTGTTCCCTTGCATTGGTGCGCAGTTCAGTCGCCAGGTTAACGTAGCAGCGAGTTTTTGTACTCGTAAATATTTATTATTTCTAGTTTGTTTAATTTTCTAATTATTTCTCGTCTCATAGATCTTCAGTCATTCGATCAATCTTGAAGAGCCAGCAGCACGCAATGTTGTCTCTCAAGTATTGTTTCATAAGTAGGAAATAGACTTCACTGATTTTATCAACGTACGAAAATCCGACTAAAAATATCACTCAAAAACTTTGTCTCATCGAACTTTATAACATGAGACATGAATATATATAAAGTTCCTATTTTCCATATTATTTTTTGTTGTTGTTTGTAGGTGTTATAATTTTAGCAACACCTGTCAAAATAGAATGCTTTCAGCTGTTTAAATAACGGGATCTCTGGCTTCAGTGAGTACAGCACTGTCAGTCTTGCGACTTAACTCTGTGATGTTAGTGCCCTCGGTGACGCCTTGTTATGCTTTGTCTCGTTGTCGTGTTACGAATTCTTTTATCCAGTAAATTTTTCATGACGTGATTTTTTGATACGCGTTTGGTTGTTTTATTGTGGTCAATAATATTTCGAACTCTTATTTTCAATGAAACTTGGTGAAAGACAAATACGAGTTTTGTGTCATTTTGATAATATTATTAGGGTACGTTGAGAATATTTTCGCAATCATTAGGCGTTGCAAGTTTCAGTTTAGTCGCATTGCTGGATGAATTTTGCGTAAACTTAAGAGAGTCAGTGATGATCTTAAGAGCACGCAATATTTTTGACTGCAAGAAGCAAGCTGATTTTTTATTATTTTCGAAGAATATAATGAGTTCTTTTTCCACCCTCCCTCTGATTTAATTAAATGCAATCTATCTTGTATAATACAATTTATCATGAAAAATACAATTTATCTTGTATAATACAATTTATCATGAAAAATACAATTTATCTTGTATAATGCAATTTATCATGAAAAATACAATCTGTCTTGTATTATACAATCCATCTTGTATGAAGCAATTTATCATGAAAAATACAATCTGTCTTGTATTATACAATCCATCTTGTATGAAACATTTTATCATGAAAAATACAATTTATCTTGTATAATGCAATTATAAAAAATACAATCTGTGTTGTAGAGGTACCGCTGTCAGGACCACGCTGTCTCGCCCCTTTTGAGCCACGGATTTGGCTTCCATTATGGCACCTTGAGACCAACATCTGCTGCTCTCGTGATCGTGTTTACATGCTAATTCTAAATAAAGGAGACGTATCTTACGTACCACAGTGTCCGTGCACGCTCACAACTCCTCTACAAGTTGGTGTACTCATTTTTGTGCTCATCCTCTTACATATGAAGCGTTACGAACATTCATTCTGTCAACTCAGGAAAATTACTCTTGAACAGATTTTTTAGTTTTCAGTAATTATGGTGTAATTGCTGGCTCTAATTGCTAATCGGTATCTCAACAAATCGCACCAGAGTCCAATTTTCGATGCCGCGTGTGACATGAATTGCATTCTCATCCTTGCTTTTTGCAACTCAATACAGAAATATTCCTGGTTTATTGACGTCAGTTTGGTCATTTAGACGTCTTCAAAGCTAGACTACATGCAGACACAATTTTGGTTGTTTTCGTCAGTACGAGCGAAGCTTTTTTATTCATTTAATGCATACAAATTCAAACCAAGCACTTTTTGTTTCGAGATAGTGGCGTAATTGAAAATCAGGTAATAATAGTTTTCTTTAAAAGAAATTATGAACATCGTGCTCTCAATCTCAAGCCTAGGCCTGTGATTCTGATCTCTACTGCGTTGGAGTTCATTAGAAATTCCTGATGGTCTCAGCATGCAGTTTACATTTTCTGTTCACGTTTTTTATAGTATTGGTAAAAATTAAGGAATATGCGTGGCATTTATAGCAGTGGTAGTATGTAGTGGATCTCGGAAGTTCGTTCCTGTATTTAGTAGCTCGTTAGTTTTAAGTGACTGAGTTCAATTTTTGCTATACGTACACGTTTGCAATTTGAGCAGGGTGCATGGACTTCACAAGAATTAAAGTAACAGAATTGATTTGTAAACCTTATCTGAAGCGTTTGCTAATTTGGACGAGGAAATTGACCAATTGAGTTCGTGTTAAGAAACTGTCCAGATTTTACCCACCAAATCCTACCACCATGCAAAATAAGAGCACAAATTTTGCGCTCTAAAACACTATACGTAATGTGATAAAATTATTTCATTTTTATTCAGAATTTATTGGCGTTTGGGATGTTTCGGAACAATTGAAACTTATTTTAGTCTACATTTTGAATTGAGCTTTGGGGCAAACATAGACACATAACTAGGATGCCTGCGTCAGCGTCACGCATGAGTTTTGCCGTGCACGTACGCTTATTCCTCTAACCCACTCTGCTGCTTAATTATTTACTTTATTTCGCTGTAATAAAGAAGCGAAGTGACGCTACAAAATTTCGTTATAGGCCCTCATTTGAGTGAAAGCCGGGAGCGTGAGGAGCATGTCACGTTCAGCCGTGCATGTCTGGTGCGTGCAGCATGGGTTGTTTGCTGCCTCCATCTGTACATGGCGAGCCCTCCATCTGGACATGGCGAGCCCTCCATCTGCACATGGTGAACCCTCCATCTGGACTTGGCGTGCCCTCCATCTGTACATGGCGTGCCCTCCATCTGAACACGGCGCGCCCTCCATCTGGACACGGCGCGCCCTCCATCTGGACACGGCGCGCCCTCCATCTGCACATGGCACGTCGCACATCTTGACATGGCATGTCCCACATTTGACACGCCATGTCCTCTCTGACTTTTGCTCTGCCTAGTGTCACGAGGCCAAGAATTTACGTAATTTCAAGAGAGTTAACTCGCTGTTAAGTGTTTGGACATGCAGTAAGACTTGTGTTCGCTTCAAATATGTAATGCATGTAAGCCACATATAAATGAGTACAATGTAGTTGCGAGCCTTTATGCCTTTATGGTTTTGTATGATGATTTTTTTTTGTAAATTAATTCCCTCTATCGTGTACATAATCACGCATCCCTTTATCAATTTCAAGCACCGTTTCTTATACTAGATTTCAAATGGCGTGTCTGTGTGGTGTTTTGTAGTGTTCACTCTGATGTTGAAATTAATTCCTAATGTTTGAGTTGAGATCAGCAAGCTGTATGCAAGTTCAGTCTGCCATTGGTACTCTGATATTAAATCCTGGTATTGCAGTAAATTTCTGGTATTACAGTAAATCCTGGTAATGCAGTCAATCCTGGTAATGCAGTCAATCCTGGTATTACAGTAAATCCTGTTAATGCAGTAAATCCTGGTATTGCAGTCAATCCTGGTATTGCAGTCAATCCTGGTAATGCAGTCAATCCTGGTAATGCAGTCAATCCTGGTATTGCAGTAAATATCTGGTATTGCAGTAAATATCTGGTATTGCAGTAAATATCTGGTATTACAGTAAATCCTGGTAATGCAGTCAATCCTGGTAATGCAGTCAATCCTGGTAATGCAGTAACTGCCGGTAGTACGCTGTTTATTATATGGTAAATTACTATGCTTATTGTCCACTTCGATGGTGTCGACATCGGTTCAGAATAGCGTCAGTTTCTGGAGCTTCCACTATAGTTTAATGGTGCATTTCTAGTGCATTTAAAATTTTTCTTCCATTATCAGAACTGAGCGACTGGAATTTCATGCAAAACTCGGACTACGACGGAAAAAAAGCTTGGTAATTTCTAACTTTATGTTGCAAGATAGGAAACTGTCGAAGTTATTATCCGGTCTTGGGCTGGAGATTAATTATCGTCTACATACGCATACTGATTAACCAAGGGCCATTATTTCATTCATAATAATCGACAGTTACCTGCAGTGTACCGGGCTCAATAGATCGATCATCTGCATGTTGAAGGCCAAGGCTTCTGATAGACCCTTGCTCACAGGCAGCTACTTACGAAATAATGCATGTTGACTACAGTAGTGCGTCGCTCTCTGTGATTGCGGAATGTTAAAAAAAATCATGATTATAAGGGCCACTGATGATGCGAAGTCTCCACACTTAACTCATGAAAATTTCTGTACGCGCTGTCCTTTATGCTTCAATTGCGTATTTTAGTGTAAAGGGCATTGAACTTAGATTCGCGGCTTGCTTTTATGCTTTGTTCTCTATGGTAGCTTACCATGGTCTTTTTACGCTTCGATGATGTTGACAATAGCATAGAATAGTGTTCTATGTTCAACAAAACTGAAAAGAAATGCTTTTGTTTCTTGAGCTGTTATTCTTCCAATGATTCTTGCACGTCATGAAAGCCTTCAGTGCAGCTACTCGAGTTGTCCTCATGTAAGTCGCGTTATTTATGTTTTTGTCACGATGCGTGTTTGTGTTCACGCTTGGTGACTTAACAAAATGTTTACGAATTCATCTTACATATATTTAATCGTATGATTAATTTAAAGAGGCTTGGTTTCCTCCGTGGAAATCATTGCACGAACTGCTGCACGTGTGGTGACACGAACCAGCGGAATTTGTTAATTCTTGACGAGATGAGGTGGTCAGGTCACACACGTCTCCAATGTGACGACTTTCATTGGTGGGTTCACGACTACAGATAAAACACCCCTCTTGCCCTCCACCTCTCTTGCCCTCCACCCCTCCACCTCTCATGCCATCCACCTCTCATGCCATCCACCCCTCATGCCATCCACCCCTCATGTTCTCCACCCTTTATTTCCTCCATCCCTCCGTCTTATTCACTCCGCTCCTCCACGTCTTATTCCCTCCGCTCCTCCACGTCTTATTCCCTCCACTCCTCCACCCTTGTAACGTCGACCAAGAAGCATCAGGAGAGCTAAGCCATGTTCTGTTGATGGCTCCTATTATCTTAGATCCTGCTAGCTTGATAGTCCGTTCCTCTTCTGAATTTCACTGAGGCAACATCGCTTTTAAATGTCACGCCAAAATTTGCATTGTTGCCCGCTGTCTGCTTTGAAAATGTCATTTCAGGCAAGAAAATTCAACTGCGTAGACGACGTGCGTCCCATATGCTTCATTCTGAGCGTGCTGAGGACCGCTCTCCTTTCTGCCTCCTCTTCCCTCTCCCTCTCTCTTCCTCTCTTCCCTCTCCCTCTCTCTCCCTCTCTTCCCTCTTCCGCTCTGTTTTCACGAGCAGCGACGCCCCCGAACCCAGGGGCAGCTCTCCCCCTCTGAATCATCGATTTGTGCTCTTGCTTCTCGTGTTCTTGCTTCTCCGTTTATGCTCTCACTTTCTGCTGCTTTCCCTCAGTCTATGGAAAGCAGATCTAACTCATGGTCGTGAACATGTAGGCTATCATGCAGACCATGGTCACGTTCTGTTAGAGCGTGCAACGGATTATTTGAGATGTTTTTCAAGATTTCCACCAATGCAAGCCACTTGAGTAAATCTGGTGCCAGGTAGGCATGTGTAGTATCACACGTAGGTGTGAATTACGGTTATGTTCCTATCCATCTACAGCTTGGTATCAGTAATACAGGATGAGGCTACATAACTTCATTTTTTTCAAAGCAAAGCGCTTTGAAATACGGATATGTTGCTGCACCCTGTACCTGTACGGTCGCAACGCATTGAGTGTAGGTGTAAATTACAGTTCAGTGTTGCTATTCATCGACAGCTTGATGGCACGTTCAGTGCATATGTAAATCACTGTTCAGTTTTCCTATGCATCTACTACAGCTCTAAGTTGGGCGTAGCTGCATTCTCGCAGTCGTTTGCTTCTGGTTGTAGAGATTTGTAGAGGCTTTTTTAGTGAAAATGATTTTAAATTTGCCGTTTTTTGTTATTGGGGAATGCTAGTGAAATCCTCAGTAACGATCCAGGCGTTCAGTTTTTACCTGCGAATCGATTTCCAATCCTCGAGAAAATTGTCTTTTCTAGTTCGTGGGTCGTTGTAGGTGTTTGCCTACGGGAGTTCAAGTATTAACCCTGTGTTTGATATGGCATCTTCATTTTTAATCCTAAACAAAACGCTCATGAAACTTGAAATTTTACGTTAAATTGACCACTATCGAGTTTTCTTGCATTTCGTCTGTCGTTGCTTTCTCAGTGCTTGAAAAACAATACTCAAGTAGCGTACATTTCCACACCTCTCACCACGGCACAACATTTCAATAACATTTCTTTTTATACGTTGCCATTTTCTGGTCTTGGCCTTGACACTAGACGATGTTCCTGTATTGATGAACCGTGCTGAACCTTCAAAGTGCAGAAGCATCTCTCTCATGCTTATCACAATATTTCTTGCAGGTGATCGATGACATAAAGGGATTTCAAACTCCAGCGTCCTCCTGCTTAGCGATTGATACTTTCGACCCGAGATCTTAGTGTTCTAAAATAGAACCAGTGTCACTCTTAAAGAAGTTATGAAAATGTCAAATATGAAGGAAAGTTTGTAGTCTTCACTCTGAATCATATCGGCTTTTGTAGGAATAATAGCCGACATGCCTGATCGAAATTTTGCTATGGAACTGGTCTGTTATTGGTTTGAAGTGAAGATCGCCGTAAATATTACTTGGTTACGACACGAGATTGCAGTTTTACTATTGCTGGATGTTCGTTTTTAGGAATACACTCGAAACTCTCAACGCAATTTACGCAATGAAAACTGTTCTTCATTTGGTGGCTCCCCTCTTTATCTGCTGCATCAATGGTAACCTTTAAGAAATGCTCGCTTAAATTGAGCAGTCGTTAAATTGAGCAATCTTCAGTAATAACGGATGTCTCTCAGTAAAGGGTCATACTTAATGTCAAGGTTTCTAGGTCTTTTAGTAATAATAAATGTTTCATTACAGATGATTTTATTGCGGTTCCTCTTGTGAAGGTAAACGGGATTCTGGTAACTTGAGAGATTTTCTAAGGAAAAACTGAACAGCTTATTCGCTACTCAAAGATGTTCACTAAGTTACACTGAATACCAAATGCACATTAAATTTAAAATATTCGCGAGAAAAGCTTTCCAATTCCTTACTATAAACGAGTTCACGTTGCTGCATTTGTGGGAAGTTTAGGGTACTTAATTCTATTTCAGTGCTTTATTTGCATGAATACAAGGTTCTCTGTTGAAATTTCTTTTCTTGATCGCTGTCTGTTTCAAAAAGCTACATGGATATTAAATTCGTCCGATGTGAATATTTCTATCGTAAGCTATTACTTCTGTATTAATCTCAAGTCTCTGTATGTCTTCCTATATAGCGATGCGTCAGCTCGTGGTTGAACTTCTTTTTAAATAAAGAAAAATATTGGAGTCTCGTGCGTGAGTTTATACTTGTACCGCTTGCCGACGTGACTCCTCTGGCTCACGCGCCTTTAAAAAGAGCATTTCGCGGTCACAGTCTCGAAGTTGCGTCGTGTCGGTTTCTTTGATCCAGATTGCATTGCAACCAAGCCATGAGTCGTGCTCAACTTCATTCTGCCTTTCCAGTTACTCCGACGTGAAGGCAACTGAGGTCGCAATCATTTTAATTTTACGACCAGAAACGTCGAGTGTCTCATCTCAAACTTTCGAACTGAGGGGAGGTCGTTGTCTTCAGGTTGACCGGGACTTGAACTTTAGTTTAATTGTTAAAATTTGTTCGCATGAACTGCACTTGCATCTTAGCGTAGTAAAAGTTAACACAATCCAAGGTTTTGCGTCTGTTTTTATTCACACTTGGATTGTCTGCGGACGCTGCGTTCTGTAACATGCTGAACACTATCACTTGAGAACACATTCTCTGAGGCCACGTGGGTGTATGTGAAGTGACGTAGGATTCCCAACATTCCACACGCTGAGCTTGCTTGCTCCCTCGCTCGTTTGCCTAGTTTTTTCCTCAGTTAACTAAAGACATGTGTAGGCAGCAGCATGTCTATAGCTCATTTTGACACCCGTGCTGGCGTCCAAATGGCATCTTGCATCGCCCAGCAGCCGGACATGCGTGCCCACAGCTGCTATGGTGACCGTATCCGTGTTGCATGCAACCGTGGTCTCTTCTTTCGTATATTGCACTTACTGTAACATCACGCAAGCCTATGTCCATATGCCAGATTGTGACTTGATAACATGTCAGGTATGAAAGTAAGCAAAACTTTCTTGTCTATTGTTCAGATCTGAGATTATTCGGTACCATTTAGTAACAAAAACATGTGTACACAATCATACTCATTAGTTTAGAGTTTACCGTGAGTAATCAAATTAAGCCAGTTTCTCGGACATATTATGTTTACCTGTAATAACATCTGCACCACAGTCTTCAGGAAGTGCTCACTCTATTTGTCCTAAATTACGTATTTCACGAAATTAGCGTTCCTTTAACCCTTTCACGACCAAATTATTTTCATACTGATAAAAATGTTGTGTAAATTACTACTTATCTTTACTAATCTCTGTGTAATTTTGCCGTAATTTTGAACGAAACATTTAGAATATGGGACTAAAGGGAATGATTGTTAAAGTTTATTTGAGACGTATTAACCCAACGGTAGCGAAAGGGTTAAATTGTTGTCGTAAGTCTCTACTCTGTAGAAGCAGCAACACGTTCTAAACGACTCTCCTTGCCTGTATTGTTACAAGGCAAGGACTACTATACTATATATTAGGTCGTTACAAAAATAATGGCCGATTTCAGAAGCATGCGTTGGCCTTCGAGCGGCCATAATTTTTGTAACAACCTAATAGTAGTCCTTGTTACAAGGTTATGTAACGTCTCCCGTGAAAGTGGCCGATATATCAAGCTCTATTGATTTACATTTACATTTGAGGTCTGAAAGGCTTGAGTTGTCTCTTGAGCCAGTGTCAGCTGGCAGTGCTCAACGAAGTACTTCAAATTTTGTTCGTCGTTATGGAATTTTACGGTGACTGCTTTCTTATTTGGAATGAAGGGGGAGTTAAGCTCAAAATATTGAATGTTGTTAAGAAACACTGATGCTGTCATTGTTTAGTCTTTAGTTGCCGTTAAAATGAACCTCATATTATCTAGTTCAGTAGGTGCGAGTCCTGCTTTAGGAAATGTAGCGTATGAACGTAAATGTATTCCCTAGTCCAGTATGTACGAGTCGAGCGGGTCTATAGCTACGACTTTCCAGTTTTCAAAACCTATTTATGACGGGAAAGATGTGGTGCCCTCGTACGGTTCTTGCCTACCTGATGTGTCTTATTCTTTATCGAAAAGGGGGTCGCTTGAAGGGTGTGGCTAGGCCGAGACTCTGACGTAACTGCTAGTCCGACCCTAAAACACGGCTCCTCTTCTTACTTTTTTTCAATTTTGCCAAGTTTTTCGAGTCCGTTTAAAAGAAATTAAGGTTGAATAGTGGATAAATTTACTAAGTGTTTCTAACTCGGACACAGGGGTTTTAATTCTCTGTCGATTTTTTCCCATTTTTCTACTATGTTACAATTGCCTTAAATGTAACAAGCTCCATTTTCGACGAATTTTTCGAGTACATTAAATGTTCTACAGGTATTGCATTACCCATGATGTTGTCCAAAGGTTTTTCCCAAACTGAACTACAAGGTGCATCAACACAACTTCCTTTTTTTAAGGAACTTCCTTTTTTTAAGGAACTTCCTTTTTTTAAGGAACTTCCTTTTTTTAAGGAACTTCCTTTCGAAAGGTATATTTTTAATCTCATATTCAGATCATTGCAATTTCATTAATCACGTTAAATGAAAGATGGTTTTGATCAGACTAGTACCTATGCTATCGGTATCTGGACAATCTGTAATGGTGATTATTCTTTGTTTGAGTTTATCACAGAATAATATGCCCGTATAAGAGAACTTTTATTGATTCAAGTGTACATAGTTTAACTCATGTTTCGAAACAGCTGTAAAATTCTTCCGAATTAAAAAAAGTCTTCGGTATCACTGCACCACATCTCACGGGCGTGAAATTAATTGCTACTTTTCAGGTAGTGAAACAAACATTCCGTCTTTACTCAAAACTTTACCGTTTTGCAAAAATGTGTATGAGATCTTCCGACGAAACAGTTACCAAACACCATTTCTCCATACCAAATTAATCTTCTCTACTTCTCTCATCACTCGTGGAAAAGATCTGCGTACATTCGGTTGCGTTAGCGTCTAGTTTTAAGCCTATAATTACCGAAATGAAACTGATAACCTCTTCTGAAAAAAAGGTTTGAAGCAAAATCTACGGTATTGATCAAACGAGCACTGCACTGAACTGTTACAGAACTCTCGGAACATATCACGGTTCAGCATATTTAATAAACGCTGCCAGCAGTGTGATCAGCCAATGAACAGCATGTTCTTGCATTTTTTCTTCGCAGAAAATGTGATCGTTCATGAGTTGCTTCCACCCGATACTGATATCGATATATTTATAACGAGGTCAGAGCATCGCCTGATAAGGGTTGTGCGTCAGTATGCCACTCTGCTTAATTAAAAGTCATGCCCTGCTTCCCTCGCGTGACTGTTGTCTATTCTGACTTTTACCACTCAAAACCTGCGCTCTGTTCGCATTTTGTTCGAGTGCCGTGCATATTTTGGAAGAGTATAGCTTTGGTCGCAGTGATGATCTTGACCTCCACATAACTTTTCCTCGTAAACGATCGATTAGCTTCACTCGCGAATGTATCAAGTTCATTATTTGTATGGTTTCCATGACTTGTTTTCGCAGAATTTTGTAGTTTTGTGTACATTTCTCATGTATTAGAAAAACCAGTTTACGTGTGGTATAACACATCTCTATGCTTCATAGTAAAATAAACATGAGCTTACGCTCGTTTCACTTTACTTGGGTAATTCATGAGTACTACGGAGATTTACGTTTGTTTTTTGTTAGATGTACAAGATTAGGGAAATAAAAGTTTTGTCCTAGTAGTAAAATTTTATTTAAACTCACTTTGCACTTGGGCTTAGAAGGTCACCGTCACAAAACACGTGTCGGCATCACTGGAATATCTAGAGGAGGTTGCTTGGTTTTGCGGTTTGCCGCAATTCTCTTCATCGGCACAGGTAGTAAACATTCGTAAAGTTATTTATCCTGCAAGCTTTAGCATCTTCTTACTAGGTTTTGTGGATTTCTTTTGTCCTTTTACCTGAAAGCCATACGACGATGATTTATATGGAGGAAACTTTTTCAAACCAAAAGCAGTGTAGTTGTTAATAAACCTACAATAATGAAGAGTTAAGGATAGGAAGTCGGTTGCTTGGTGGTGACCATGACGATCATGACGATGCCGTTGCTGTGTGAGACGTGTCTTGCTGCCCGAATTCCTTGGTCAATTCTCCAATTTACTCATTAAGATTCTTTATCCGAAATGTTGTTGAAGGTTAATAAGTTTCTGGTCTATTGCGAAGTTAGTTTCGGTAATTTTTGTCAACAAGTTCTTCGTTGACGGAAGGCGGAACGGTCAATTTGGTACGAGACAAGAATGGTTTTTGTTGACGTTAGAATTTGGTAACGGGTTTCCTTGGATTAATTGATGAGGAATCTACGGATAGTTACTAGATTTAGAACAGTTTTGTGAACTGCTCTGTACACTTTTGGTAAAATTGAGGCTTAAATCAACTTTGTTGTTCAAACCCAAATACAGTTTTGTAAACTTGCGTTATTAGAACTGGTAAATTTTTCCGTTTTCTTCAAGCAATCCGAGACGAATTTTAATTCCGGACTACACATTTCTTGTTCAACTTAGGATATAATCAATTTTTTGCTTCGTTGACTCTAACCATGTACCATTGAACCATTTTTGTAGACCTCGATCAAACTCATCTAGGTGCCTCTACAAGACTCTACTTCATGTCGTAGTAGAAGTGGGGAACAGCCGTTTGGAGCATCATCATTAATTTTAAAATATTAGCATAAAGAACTCAAAATCCAATGTACATGTACATTATACTTGACTGAAAACAGTTTTATTCTTCTTTCTTTACTTTGTCTTCTTCTCGCTGTGGACATGGTTGTTAGATGTTCGTGCTCCTCCTACCAAGTGAACAGAGGACACGTCTTACGACAAGGCATGCTGGGCTGCCTTCCACCAGTCTGTAAGTGACTGCCGTGTCTCCAATGCACGAGGGCGCATGTTCTCATTCTTAAGTTCATTCCGAATTTGAAAACTTTGCCTTAATACCTCGTCTTCAGTCCAGAACTTCATTGGTTCTTGCCTTAACACGTTAAGTGCGGTTGCCTAGCTGGTGCAAATCTTTCCTTTGTACATACAGTCACTAGAAAGCTATGAAAAAATTACAGAACCTAACCTGGGTGACCCACCAGTGGGTCACTTCGCACTTAATGTGTCAATACCTTGTGTTCAGTCCAAAACTTTCAACGGTTCTCAGTTTCCGAGTTCACTGCCATAATTTTGTCGTTTTTTATTCTGAATATATGAACAAATATAAAGCAGTTTGAAATTTGCTCGGTTATCTTTCTGTAGTATCGTAGTACGTCCTCTTGATTGTCCTGAAGAGAGATTTACTTGAGTATGTTCGATTATTAGTGCAGTGTGATGGATTGAGGATTACCTCTGCTGTAATTTCTTTTGTAGCTCCTGAAAAGTAGTTAGTCTTTTGCGATTAAATGGCACCCGGACTAGGTTTGTGGGTTGTTGTCATTTAACGAGCATAATAATTATTTCCCCCATCATTGAGTGTAATAATATAACCCTTTTAGGTCTGTATTCGCGTCATTAATTTAGACGCACAAAAAAGATAAAAAAATTAAAAATGAGGGAAATTCTAACTCGAGCTTAAATGAAATAATCTAATAATTGTGCATATAAATACCGCTATTGATCTACATTAATGCGACTATGGATCAAATGTGACCAAAGTTTATTGAAAATGTCTGTTGGACAAACATGTTCCAGCTAACTAAAATAATTTATTATTTACATTAACTTAAACATCCACTGACGGCTGAGTTAATGCAACCAGTATTTGGTCTAGTTTACAGGGATACTTTATTTATTACAACTCATGGTCGTAGTTGATCACACAGTAAGCCCTAATAATTACCGTATTTTCAGACAACAATTCTGCTCAAACATGAAGAGAAATACGGTGAAGTAATTATTACTCAATAACTCGTGATAATTACCGTATTTTCAGAAAAGTGATTCTGCTCAAATGTAAGAAGAAATACGAGAAAGTAAATATTGCCTAACAAGTCATGATAATCACTGTATTTTTAGACGGTGATTCTGCTCAAATGTAAGAAGAAATACGAGAAAGTAAATATTGCCTAACAAGTCATGATAATTACTATATTTTTAGACGGTGATTCTGCTCAAACGCGAGAAGAAATATGATGAAATTACGAGCACAGAGCACTGCAAACTATGCTGAGTCATTGGTGATGGAAGGTGTGGATTTAACAGGTACTTACACCTCGACACCTTTATTTCTACTGTATTTGTACGTAAAAGTGTACTACCATCCTTTGGCACATAGTTCAATGCGCTAACCGCTGCACTGCAGGACACCATTTATTTATTGTACGTAGATGCCAACATCCTTTAATTCAATCTTGTTTATGTGAACAAAAATATCTTTACGACCTTTATTATGATTTTTGTTGGGTGAGCTCTTATTTTATCAACTTTCGTGTTTTTTTTAGCTTCCCTTCAGTGCGGAGGGAGAGACGGGAGTTCTGTGAGGCTGAGCTTCTATAAAGAGCCTTGATTATCGCACCGTTGTTTTTATTGTTTTAAACTGTTATTATGTGTGTGGTTAATAAGACACGTTTTCGAGGTTACTATTGTTAAAGATTAAGTAGTATATTTTTTTAAACAGTTCTATGAAAAGTTCTTCATAGGAATCGAATATACGCGATGTTTTCACGTGTTTTCCTTCGTAAATGGTCTTCGTTTGTTTCAACTGAAGGTAGAAACATGCTACAACAGAGCATATATAAGCATACCATACTGATGAACGTTATACTAACACTCTTATTGCAAAGTACCCAGGAATTCGCTAATGCTTCTCATAACATCGAATGTTTGTGCAGTTTAAAGTTACGAAAAACGAAATAAATTATTCAGGTTCATAAACACTTCAATCGTCTTGTTTACTGTTTGACGTGCGGCGGAATAGATTTTTAATTATTGCGTTAGTCAATTGTTGTATTGTTTTCTTATGACGTGCAAGTTGGTTGACCTTGCGCCTGTCGCTTCATGCTATCCAGTGAGGGTCGTACAGGCGCTGCAGTGCATCTTTAAGAGCACAGTTTCTTTTCATTAGATTTCCGAGTTGAAAATCTCGTATGTGTAGCATACCATTATATTGGGGTCATAAGGTTCGTGCCACTGCACCAAAGAGAATAACCGTTTTCACTTGTTATACATTTTGGATCGTCAGCACGGTTATGAATATAGTTTCATTAGACAATCAAGGTTTCTTGTGTGTGTGTGTGTGTATATACAGGGTGTCTCAAAAAAATGTACTCACCCTTTAACCGTTGCTAACATGCTGTCTTCTTTGTGTTGCAGGTGTGAGGTTCAAACCTTTGCGAACATGATTAAATGTGATTAAAGAATCATGTTCGCAAAGGTTCGAACCTCACACCTGCAACACAAAGAAGACAGCGTGTTAGCAACGGTTAAAGAGTGAGTACATTTTTTTGAGACACCCTGCATATTTTCATTCCAATGTGGGATCGGTGTGATAAAGCCCATGGTCTTTTGACCTTATCTATTAGGGAAATGAGTTGTGTTCACGAGTAAACATTCATTAGGAACATTATCTTTGCATAATTTTATTTTTATTACTATTTTTTAACCAGTTTTATCTATTCAATGCGGGTAGTAAAAAAATTAAATGAAAAGTGACTAAATCGTCGATGTAAGGTATCCTCTCAGATAAGCTAGACATGTTTGTCCCAATCCCGTACCTTTCACGCGGTTTATCTGCATTCTAAGTCGATTGTGTTACTCTTTTTAAGTTGACTTTTATTGCCTACAACTGCCCGGATGATCACGAACGGTTCCGAGTTGTAGAAATCGTCCAAATTTTCAAGCAAGTGTTTATCAACTGTATTAGCGGTTCAAATGTAGTAGAAGTATTTCCACATATGGTGTTAGCTTTAAAATTAAGCAGTAGAGGATCACTCTCTTTGTATATCGCATGTACGTCG
The DNA here is from genome assembly GCA_006783055.1 of Trinorchestia longiramus. Classification (NCBI taxonomy): domain Eukaryota; kingdom Metazoa; phylum Arthropoda; class Malacostraca; order Amphipoda; family Talitridae; genus Trinorchestia; species Trinorchestia longiramus. Next base: position 27,165 of record VCRD01003462.1, read on the forward strand.
TTCGAACGCTTATGCCATGTCGATCTTGATGTATTACATCGAAAACATGCGTTTCGTATGACTCGGATACTTACTCGTATTACTCCCATTTTCTCAAGGATTTATAACTCTAAAAATCAGATGATAATCTCTTGATGTCGTGCTTCACTGCTGAGATCGCTTTTATTGTGGCTACGGTTCGTAAACCAGGAATACAATGATAGTTATAATTTCACTTTACCATTCACGGGGTTCAACTGTTACGATGTCGATCGATGTGCGTTTACATTCGTGTTTCTACTTATTTTATGCGACTTGATGCTCTCTTTCTCTCTCTTTGTGACGTGCATTACAACCGTGTTTTATATCAGTGTTATGCGGTATTCATTTTATGCGACTTGATGCTCTCCTAGTGACGTGCATTACAATTGTGCCTTTATTTCAGTGTTACACGGTATTCATTTTATCCGACTTGATGCTCTCCTAGTGACGTGCATTACAATTGTGCCTTTATTTCAGTGTTACACGGTATTCATTTTATGCGACTTGATGCTCTCCTAGTGACGTGCATTACAATTGTGCCTTTATTTCAGTGTTACACGGTATTCATTTTATCCGACTTGATGCTCTCCTAGTGACTTGCATTACAACTTTGCCTTTATTTCAGTGTTATGCGGCAGCCGGGTGAGCCAGATGACCAAGACCTACAGCGATGTGGAGGCCGTCACGCGATTACTTGAAGAGGTAAGTCCTCATCTTCTATTAATGGGCAAAAGTATTGTGATGTTCTTCATACCTCAATTCTTCTCGTTTTATTTGGAAGGTCAAGGAAGAAGACCTGCGTCACTTAGCCTAGATATCGCTGATTTTCCACGTGCAATAAGATGCAGTATAGTATTAATTTGTCCTTTTCATACTGAGTAGTAACTTTGAGCTGTGCAGTCACAACGTGAACACAATTACTCTTACAAAAATGCTTTGCTTTTTTAATCTTCTAGGGTTAACTACAAAATAACTAGTGGAGAAACTGTTCTCCAGTATATCAATTCTTCACTCAATCTTTTAAAATCTTGATTACTTTGTTTCTTGAGGAAACTGGACACCAACACGCTCAAGATCCACCTCAAATAAGAAGTGTACAAAGCTCTTTTCATGGTTTTGTTTGCCGGAGGCGTTTGATTATGGAATTTTCGAGCGCTTTTTTCGATGGGCTCGCTTTAATGATGAATTTGCGGCTTTATATATATGAATCTATTTTTACCATAGTTGTAGTGCATAAAGTCATATAAACAGCGTAAAATTTGGAGGAGAGATGGAGAAGATCGGAATATTAATTTTGCATGATTATTTGATCGATGTCTGTGCTTTGCACACTGAAGTGGAGCACAACTTCATATTAACTTGTCACATTAAATCAGTTGCGAATGAAGCTTAACGGAGCCAGAACTTTGTTTTGTATGTCATACTTGTTTCGTAAAGCCACATACCCTTCGATACACATATTTTCCGTGTATGGATAATAAAACAGTATAAGTTCATATGTCCTTATATCAATAAAAGTTTCACAGGAAGGTGTTGGCTACCTGAGGAAAATTATTCAGTTCTTATGCGCCTTGGTTTCTTATTTTGTGATAAAGACAGCGTATACTGACTATAGAACTGCAGCCTATTTTTTTGTCCGTGTTGATACGGTAAACGATTATTTTTAAGCCACACATTTACGACTTAGTTATTTTCTTAACTTGTATCATTTGAAGAGTTGGTATTGAAATATCATTCAAATAAACGAGCGAAAAGACGTTATTTTCTTACATGTTTATTAATGTATATTTAAATGATACCATTTTCCCTATTGTATTGACACTATATTAATGTATGACTCCTAAACCAGCATGCATAAATACATGACCAAGTATCGTAGATGAAAATAAAAAACTGCTAATTCATTCGCATGTCCTGGCATTACAGTAAGTTTTCTCGTTTGTTTACGAATGTTTTTAAATTGCAACATTTTCCATGCTACCGTATTAACCCCTTCAGTACCGTCGTCCAATATATTGGACATTTTTATCCCGTGTATTTTTATCCCGTGACTGAAGGGTTTAAAGTACGCCTTTCATGCCTGAGTTAGTATCCTGTAACACAAAACTCGGTGATCTCCCCACGTCCAGAGATCGATAGACGCGCGTGTCAGCACCGTAACTCGAGCAACATATTGATGTCGTTTTCCTGGATACAGAAGTCCCGTCTAGGTGTCTGTTCAGGTGCACCTGCAGGGGCTGGCAGAATGCTGTATTTTTTATGCGAGTGACGTTAAATGGATTCGAAAAATTCGTATGGTGAAAATTAGAGTTTTGGTCTAGTATGAAGCTTATAGAAAAAAATTGATGCTTTAGTCTACTATAACCGAATCATGACGCAGTTGTTTTCATGGATAAGTATAGGGTTTTATTGGAACTGCATTCGCGAACTGAAATAAATAAATCTGTCCTTGTAAGTCTACGTATGAGTTACCATTAGGTAACCTATGTAAACTTAAACTGATATTAAAAACCACTATGGATCAAACACTTATTCACCAAACTACGTCACTGTGATGGCCAGTATACGGTATCAGTGTGAGATTTTTATATGCTAATTACCAGTATTTTAAGCCAACAAAAAAATGAACATTATATCGAGTTGTGCGGTTTCGTTAATAGCTAATTGTTTTCATTATTTCACGTTTTCGTTGTAGGTAGGTGCATGCTCGTAAACACTTGAAAAATTTCAATTGCAGTTATCTACGGAAGATTTTCTGGAAGCATTTCTTGCTTACCTGACAGCCAATTATATTAAATTTCGTACAACTTCAATAATAGCAGGAAGCCATGGTTGTAATTTGGAGGCTGTAGTCATAGGAGCAGAGTTCTGACGAGCTCAAAATATAGGAAGTGCTGTCGTACATCTTTTACTAGTGTTGTGTTACGAGTGTCCAGAGTGTAGGGGCGAAGGAACTGGGAGGTCTTTCTAAAGAAATGCAATATTGCAACATTTCTCATGACTGAGATACTAATTAGAGGAGTAACTACCAGAATATAGCAAACACCTTCTTCCATTGTGGTCTCTTTCTTTTCGACAGATTCCTTTATTTGATGTTTACAATACAAGAAAGTCCTGGGATATGTCAAATTCCCTTTTTCATCACGCTCTCCTTTTTTGACGTTTACAATATCTATTGACATCGCTTGAGGTTTCCAATCTCTGTTGCCGTTGTTTGACGCTTACAATCACTGTTGCCATCACTTGACGCTTACAATCACTGTTGCCGTTGTTTGACGCTTACAATCCTTGTTGCCATCACTTGACGTTTACAATCACTGTTGCCATCACGTGACGTTTACTATCCCTGTTACCGTTACTAACGTTTCATTACAACATTGCAGAAGGAGAAGGACCTGGAGCTTGCTGCTCGCATTGGACAGCAACTTGTGTGTCGCAACCGTGCGCTGGAGGAACGCCAGGCTGCCCTGGAACAAGAACTCAATGCAGCCACCGATACCAACACTCAACTTCAGCACCAGCTGCATCTCAAGACCAACCTGCTCTCCATCTACACTGAAGATGGGGACGACAGCAGCAGAGAGAGTGAGTGGTTTCTGCATTGCGTTGCATTGGAAGCATCTCCGTAATGGCTGTGCGGCTCTGATTAAGCGAGCATAGTAAGATGTAGCGTAGAGAAGTTTTATGTGTTTGTATGTAGATCAGCCAAACAAGTCTCATCCATCAATTTATTTTTCAAGTGAGGCGAGTAATGCGTGTTGACTTGTATTGTTTTGTAAACAGATGAAAAGATTTTCTTCAACCTAAGCAAATCTGCGAATGGAAAGTGTTTAACTGCTCTGAAAGTGAACGGAAAAAACTGTTGTACAAACCATATATTGAACCTCGTAACTAAATGATAAAGAACTAATTCTTTCAAAAAGAAACATCAAAAAACGATGGTAGCGCATGCATAGAATACTTATTGCCTCTGCACTGCTTTTGAAGCAGCATTGTGATGGGTGGAAAGCTGTGACAGAGATTTCTGTTGAACACATTTTTCTTTTCTCTCTTTAGCAATGAAATGCTCGAGATGAAGATGAAATTACTAAAAAAAACTTTTATGGCATCGATCATAGTTTTGTGAAGTATGCTTATTAAATTTAATTTAATCAGAATGATAAAAACCCTAATATTTTATACAAGTTTTGAAACATGAGAAAGCGTTACAGCGTTATATTCATCCTCGGGTGTTTAACTAAATTTTTGTCTGCAGCGACGCCATCGACGGTGCGTCACATGAGCGTGGAACTGCTGCAGCAGAAGGTCAAGCACCTACAGGATGACAATCAACAGCTGAGAGATGAAGCGATGAGGCTTGCTGGTGCCACCAGCGAGTGTGAGGAGAGGGAGGATTTCCTCACAAGGGATGTCATCAAACAGCTTGGTGAGGGTTCACGTCAAGTAGATGAGAGGACTGACTAATGTGATGAAAAGCATTGGTGTAATCCCTGCAGTCTATATCGGTAAATAACGAGCAGTGAATTCGTGTTTGAAATTAACATTTGTTCAAGCCAAAGTAGCTTTTGAGAATTCCTTCATTGAGAAATGTTTTCAACAGTCAACGTTATGGATAGTTGAATACCACAAGAATGTGAATTTCAGCAACATACATACCTTGCTATTGTACAGATTTATAATTTTGCTTCAAAAGTAAAAGGGAATATTTTATTACTCAATGTACATATGATGGAAATTAATAAAGTAGAAAGTGACTATCGCACTCACGAATTACGAATTGTAAAAGAAAGCCTTTTGTATATGTTTTACCGTCGCTGAGCTTTTTATTTAACTGCACAGCTTTTAATGAATGAAAGTGTACTGACACCTTAAAACAGTATCTGTAGCGTGCCCTGTACATTACATAACTATGACACAAACATTGCACTGTTAGTTTTAATCAGTAACTAGTTTAACTGACTTATTAGCTCGAGTGTGCCTTGTAGTCTTCCTAATATAACCGACACAAACATCATGACTGTCAGATTTAATTAATAACTAACATAGCTGATTTGATCAGCTTTAGCCTGCCTTGTACTCTACTTTAACTGACACAAAACTTGGTTCTGCGCAGACTCGGCCAACACGCAAGTTCTCCAACTCTCCGTTGAGCTGCGTCAGAAGAATGAAGATGCTCTCAAGCAGCACGAGGAGGCCACGCTTCTGCTAGCACAGATCGTTGAACTCCAGGTGTTGTATTTGTGCCAGGCTCTTCTTAAAATTGTGTCGAGCTCTTTTTAAAATTGTCTTAAGACTCCTAGAAGTTGCAACTAGGTGTTCTTGAAGTTGTACCTAGGTCTTCTTGAAGTTGTACCTAGGTCTTCTTGAAGTTGTACCTAGGTCTTCTTGAAGTTGTACCTAGGTCTTCTTGAAGTTGTACCTAGGTCTTCTTGAAGTTGTACCTAGGTCTTCTTGAAGTTGTACCTAGGTCTTCTTGAAGTTGTACCTAGGTCTTCTTGAACTCGTGCCTCCGACCTTCTGATATAATATTTTAACACGTTTGAATTTCTATGAGAAAATTGCTTCTGAAAGTATCCACCATCATCGTTCTGATATTTCTGCTTCTTGATGTTGAACGTACATGCTGTGTGTCTGAGTTTACAGAGCAAGTGATGTATCTTTGTTTTACAAGGTACAATTTTTGTACACATTATTTTTTAGAAAATTTTCTTTGCTTTTAAATTTCTTCGAAACTGACATTTCCATCTCGTTTGACCGTTACATTCGAGACTATGCGTTCTCATGCTTACGATCATTCTTAATGATCTGCAGAACACGTATGGACTCAAAATAGTACTCATCTGATATTCTTTCTAGTCTTATTACTTAGGTTTTAAACAAGCTCTGAATATTTCAGTACTTCGTTTTGAAAACAGTTAATTGTTTTATTTTGTATTTTTGAATTGGTAGTTTCGAATGAACCAAGACTTTGAACGTTCAAATTGAATGTTCTTTAATTTTTTTCTTATTTGAGGCATTTTCTGTGAGGCAGACTTACCGTCCAGTATACCTTAGTAGTAAAGCTTCAGTGCCCTTCTACTTCCTAGCTATGACACTTCGCCGTGATGATTACCTACATGGAAACCCTGTATTCAAGATAGCAGTCATGGAAGACCATTAATGAAATGAATTGTCGCAGGCAAAATTGAAGGAGAGCGTAGTAGAAAACCAGGAGCTGGCATCGATGGTGAGCATAGGACGGGAGTGCCAGCAGGAGCTCACTGCTGAGATTGCTGAGCTCAAGGAGAGGTATGCTGAGGTGCTTGATCTCCTCCACGATACTCAGGAGCAGCTCAGGAAATATTCAAAGAAGGTACTTCTTGGTCCTTCCATTCAATTTTTGCTTTTTTCTTCTGATGCAGTTTTTTCTTTTTTCCTCTTATGCATGTTTTTTTCGTTCTTTTCTTTCCATGGGAGCGTTTAGTTCCTTTTCCTCCCGTACATTTTCTTGCTCTTTTCCTTGTATGCTCTTTTTCTCCCATACATTTTCTTGCTCTTTTCCTTGTATGCTCTTTTTCTCCCATACATTTTCTTGCTCTTTTCCTTGTATGCTCTTTACCTCCCATGCTTTTTTGCTCTTTACCTCCCATGCTTTTTTGCTCTTTACCTCCCATGTAGTTTTTTCGCTGTAAGTTCATTGTAGTTTTTTTTTAACCTCTTCAATAACTGGAAATATAATCATAATTTTGCTGCAACATTACACATTTCTTTCAGAACCAGAGATAGTAGACATGTCCCAAACAGTTGAAATTTCTTAACCTTCAAATTTTCATTGTAGCAAATCCAGTTTTACTAATACACTAGGCATTTATTTGAAACATCAACTCGAAATTGACGCACATATATTGTTTTCCAGAACATGGGAGTTGGCCCTAGTCGGGGCAGTCAGTTGTACAACCCTCTGGGCGCCCCTGGCTGTTCCCCTTTTCTGCATTCGGCTGGAGGTGACAGCATCGCCAGCGAGCTTAGCTCCCTTAATGCTTCTCCCACTCCTCCTCGACCTCCACCCACCCCAGAGTGAGTGTTACGGAGTACGAATTTGTGTTAATTCAAGTTTTCCTGGTCTTAAAAAAACTTCTGTTCATTTACATATTCCTAGTCTTGCATCAAGTTTGTTACGCACAGCTCGACCGTCGCCAGTCGCGTATTAGAATTCGAGCTCTGCTGTTTAGAATAGAATAGAATGAGGCTATAGGAACGAACCTTCTGGCCCATTCTTGGGTCGGATAATTACTTCGATAATTATTCGGTTGTTTTACCCAAGTCCCATGCCGTATTTCTAGCCGCGTCAACCATGTCGGCCGCGGGATTCGAACCCGGGTCTTTCCGCTCGCAAGCAGATTCGCTCACCAGTCGACCAAGCTGGTGATGTTTCTGAATAAGAATTTCTGATCTTTCGATATATTTCTGGTTTTTGCATCAAGCTCATTGAAGTGCCCAGCGATATTTTTAAATATTCACAGTCCCTTAGCATTCCTGTGTTGAAAGTAATAGATCGCTACCGAAATCAATAGAAAGGAATTCCGTTCATTGTATTTTTTCTCAATATTCTGTTACTTGTGATCAACGATATATTTCGATAGTGTCCTGGAGCACAACAAAATACTAGCGTTGACAGTTGATTCAGAGCCTTGTGATTTATACTTTTTATCTATAGTTTTCTGACCTATATTTTCTTGACCTACGTTTTTTTTATGTAGCTCAAGCAGCCACCTGAGCAGAGTCATGGACACCGTGAAGATGGCAACAAAACCCTACCCTTCGATGAACTCTCCCCACCGTTCCCATACCTCCTCACACAACTCCTACACCCCTGGCTACGCTTCCTACACGCCCGGCTACAACAGCACTCTCACTGCAGGGTACACGTCCCACACACCCGGCATGCCTTGCTACAACTCAAACAGAAACGGCTACACTCCTTCAGCTGGTTCATTCAAGTCTGGGTGAGATTCGCACTGCTGCACTTCTTACTGTTATTATCAAGTCACGTTCCGTACTGAACTCAGAATTTTCATGATTATTTAGTGCTTTTCGTTCATGGGAAGAACCAAGTTTCATGTTTTGAAATTTTTCATCAGACGAAAATTAGTAAGACGTATACAATTAAATATCGAAATATCAAGAGGTATATAAGTCTTTAGTTCAAAAAGAGCAGGCAGTTACTGGATTCCAAGTCCTGTTACCTGGCTGACTTTTTATTAGTATTTTAAAATGTTGAAATTGCCTGGAGTAGAAATTTTCTTTCACTCTTTAATTCGGTTAAATATTACGGCATGTACTCATTCAGTAAAGAATGATTGTATATCTATTTTAGAAAAATAGGGGTTTTTTCACTTTGCTTGTCTCAGGGACGATGTATAGATGACAATAACATTGCTCCTGTTTGCTTGGTTTCAAAAACGTGAAAGGCGAAGGTTGAGAAGAAAATTCAATTGTTTTTTAAAGACTAATGATTTCCATACGATGTTTACTAATGAGGTTCTTTTTTTAGAAATGTTAACCTGGAAATTAAGAATAGTCATGAGGAATTCCCGATTTTATTTTTTTCCTAATTAATGTATTGGATTTGTATCATAATTTCACCTTCAACTTATTGTATAAAGCGTTTGTATAGATTTATAGATTTCAGTTTTCCTTTGTCCTAATGGAGAGCCTTTGTACCTATTTTATACTGCAATATAAAATGATTTTCCATATTTTTCACAAGTCATCTATCGCTCTCGTCAAAAGAGATTTTCCTAGTTAACCTTTTCGATCTGGCTTTTGCTCTCTGTTGGGACATACATGTCCCAACTGGATCGAAAGGGTTAACAAAGCAAAAAATAGGCTCGTATAACGGAAAAATACTCAATTGTAATATAAAAAACTGGTTAACCAAGCTTCTACTGTATTTGACTGAGCTCTGCTACGAGCAGGCCGTGGGACAGCGGAGTGTCGGTGTCGGGCTCGATGACTGCTTCAGGTCATCCTTCACTGGACTCCGGGGCTGACTCTGACATGTTCACTGACACAGAAGACAACTACCCGTGAGTGTGCAGATGTTCCCTTGCCTACGAGCTAATTTCGGTACAAATTTAAGCGATGAAATTTTTCCACAAGTGTGTGCTGTGTTTTATTTGACGTTAATGTATATGCAAACTTAGTGCGCACACATGCCTCATGATTTAACACTGTATCAACTACGGGTCATCTCTTTCAGTATTTTAGTGTTGAATGACATGACTACTAAAAATTTTCATTGTAGGCCCATTACTCCTGGACAGCTTTTTATTGTCAAGGATTCTCCCAGTTTCTTCGTTTTCCTCGGTCACTAGCCTCACGTCGATACCATAAGCTCTTTTTACTTGTAAATTTCCATCGTTGATGAGAGGAGCATTAAAACTTAGAATTACCAAGAGTTTTCCTTGTTTGAGGAAGAACAGTTGACCCCCGAAATTACCAAGAATTTCCATGGTTGATGAGGAACAGTAAACCTCAGAATTACGATGAACTTGATCAAGTTAGGGTTCTCACTAACATCGGTGCACTACCATCACTCTGCTTGCTCAATTTGTTTTGTTTTTAAAAATTGACGCCGTTGTGTGCGTGCTGAGGGTCAGGGTATGGGGTTATAGAGTGGCTTTTACTGCTGTTCGTATCCTGAGCAGGACGGGAGAGCTTCACGAGTGACTTGTGTCATGTGTGTAGGTCAGTGTTTCTCAAAGTGGTCCGTACCGCCCCCCTGGGGGCGTTGAGGAAATGCAAGGAGGCGGTAGGAGGGTACGCCTTGAATAGGGGACGTATATTACTGTATAATATAAAATAATATAATCATTAGGGGGCGGTGGAAAATCAAATAGTGTCCTAATAGGTGATTGAAAAGACTTTTAGAAACACGGGTCTAGGTCATACTGTTGTTCAAATGAGTTAAAAGTTAAATTTGCTGGAAATATCTGCAGTTCATATAATTCGCAATTTATGAATTTATTTGTGAGGATTTTTCTTGGCAGTAAACTGGTAAAGTTATGTTTGTGAGGGTTGGAGTAGGCAACTTGAGTGTATTTATTAACGTTTTGCATAGTATAAGACATGAACTGGTGAGAATATTATTAGTCCTAACAAGTGTCATGATTGCTAAGCCCATGCTTCCTCTATTTTACACGAGTAAATGCTTGAGTATTCTATGTCGATAATTTCTGAAAATACCACGCACTTACCTCGTTTGGAAAACACAGAGGCGTTAGTTATGAAAATACGGAACTTTCATTTTGGAAAGTGTACAGTTTTTAGTTAGAAAAATGCAATATCTTTCTGTGGAAAATGCCTCATCTTTCATTTGAAGCATAAAAAAATCTTCAATTAGAAGCGTGATTGTCAAGACGACCAAATACTCGTTTATTCACTCGTCTGCATTGCGACATTCTCTGTACACGACTTTCTTTACGAACGCTAAGACCTCATTATAGTATTTCCGAAATCAGCAACGACAAAAGTCGTCTAGGAAACAGTTGGTTGGCACGTAGGCTTGGTTAGTATGCTCGAGCATTGGTCTCCGTGAGATACCTCACTGTTTACTCTCATGTCTCCGTCAAGCCGCGGGAAGGCCGGCCTTGGCAGGTGTGTTTCTTTTTCAAACATGAATTTACTCAGACAAACATCCCCTAATTCTGTGCTTTAAATTAATTTTTTCTTCCCATTTCTTGTACTTCTGTTGTGTGCCTTGATCGATCTTTACACTCGCGCACTTACGTGCGTCTTTCAATTTTGGTTGGTTCTAAAAATTGAGAAGCGCATCATATGACTTACATCTTATACTTTACCAGATATTTTAAGGTGTAGGGAAGACTTGTGTTACTGTCCCATTTTGTCTGTGGGTGCATTAGTTTTACTGTTGAGTAAGGGATTTTGAGTGGACGATTTTTCATTCTTTGATTTTCATTTTCAACGTATCCTTGCATGGTTTGCTGTTTGGTGTTTGTGATGTTGTAGGGAGGGCTAGGTAGAGATTGGGAACTTCCGAGTGAGCTTTCTTTACACAGTCACTTTCTTGATGTAGGGAAATAATGTCAAGACATCGCATGCCATTGTTGTCACCAAAAAAAACTGTCTTCATTGATGTCCTTACCTGATTGAATTCCTCGTTTAGAGAAAAGATTTAATTGCATTTTGTTCTTCATAAAAATTTTGGATTAATTTCAACGCCTGAACTACAAAAGTTTCTGCATTTTTTTCAAATGGTGCAATCTAAAGTTTATACAATTCTTGAATAGTCAGGTTAAATCATTTTGTAAATTCTTGTTGGAATTAATCGTGGAGTTTTTAGGGTCAAGGAAACTTTCATTGATAGGTTTTCAAATCAGAACTGATCTCTCTCTCATGCCATGAGTTCACTTCAAAGTCAGTTATTTTTCACTCCTGTAACATGGTACGGTGATATAATCTTGATTCTAAATACGGAAGTTAGCTGAAACCTAGGTTACTTTTAATTCATAAATAGATATTTAGTAACAATGTGTGTTATGAAGAATCCTGTCTTATTTCCATTTTTTCGCTATGTTTTTCGTACATACACAGATTTCCATTCTGTAGGATCTTTCTGAATGAGGGACCTCGAGAATTCGAGTAGAAAATTGGCGTATGTTCAATATCTATTACGTGGAATTTTTGTTTTGCGTTTTGTATTTTTTCAATCAACGTTATCTTTGTGAATTTTGTTCTCTTAATGTATGGAAAGCATGCCATTAGATCACGTAACAGTTTTGTGTACTTGAAATCTTAACACTACTCTTCTTCAAGTCTTGTCTCTCTGTCCTCTTACTTGTTGAATATTCCTTGTGTTTTGAGTCTCGTTGATTCAAAATACTAGCAGTTTCTTCTTGATTTTTCTTTTTCCTGTTCTATTAAGCCTGATATACTATTTCTATTTGCACTTTAGAGTTCAAATGACCAGGTTAACTAAGCATGATTTTACTTTGTAATTTTCAAGTACTATAGGTCATTAAAAATGTCATGGTTGTTCAAGTTTGATTTTTCTGCCTAAAATCGAGTGAATAAGACAACTGACAATGAATGGTTTGGCTTATGTTAAATCTATTGAAAAGGAAGTCACCATGGAGATTACCTCGTTAGGAGCAAAACCTATTTCTAATCCATCCAGCAATTTTATATTCATCTTTCTTTTCTTTCATTGTTGTTATATCAGACGCACTCTATAATGGTACATTGGTATGATGTCCCCTTGAGTATTACTTCAGATTGATATTTCCCACCACCCTAGGGTAATTTGTTAAAGATGGTATTCAACTTTGCGGGATGGATAGTGAACCAATCCTTACATTCTTTTTGGCAAATAAGTAGCATGACATTTGAGGCTTTCTTTCTGCACGTAATATTCGAAAATTGTCATGATGTGTTAGTTTCTGGTATTTTATGCACACTGTTCGTAATGGTATAGGGAAATATAGCGATACATCAAAAATCATGCATCGCTATATTTACCATGTATTTTTGCTGGAATAATAATTGATGAAATAAAGCATAGTTGTTAAATATGGCATTAGACTAGTGTCTAAAATGTCTTCGCTGCAGTTCTCAAATAGAACTCAATACCTGAATTCATATCATGTCTGTCTGCAAATACTCTTGACGTTTCTGTTGATCATGTTTTAGAATTATAATTTTTTTGGTATATTGAAGGGTTTTCTGGATAAAAAAGGAATCTCATCAGAATTTACATTTTTTGTTCTCATTTGAATACAGCAGTTTTTTAAAACTGTGCATCAATATTTTCTTGCTCACTAGCATCAATAAGTATATTCAAAGGAAAAATTATATCCAAGGTCATCATTGCCACTTCATACAATAGTACTGGCAAGTTGCGTTACAATATACTCGTATTTATAACCTATTCCCTTGATGAATTATACCAATGATTATTATTACCACCTCATTTGATGTACTATACCAATGATTATAATTACCACCTCATTTGATGTACTATACCAATGATTATAATCACCACCTCATTTGATGTACTATACCAATGATTATAATCACCATCTCATTTGATGTACTATACCAATGATTATTATTACCACCTCATTTGATGTACTATACCAATGATTATTATTACCACCTCATTTGATGTACTATACCAATGATTATAATTACCACCTCTTTTGGTGCAATTGTATACAAACTTTGCTTGTAACAGCGCCAGTCATGCCGGTGTTCCTGGCTATCCCGGCACACCAGACTTGACTGCTCGACTGAGACGCATCAGACCTGCTCACCACTCCATCACTTCCTGCTCCACCTCGTCTTCCACCACGCCTGTTGCTGATACCTCCTTCACCACACCCTCCATGTTGCCTTACGGCTGCCGCACTCCGGATTACATCATGGCAACAGGTATCCCTTTTTTAAGTGTTTTTTTTGAGGCATTTTATTTATGAAACATTGCATTTTAGGTACTTTTAGCTCTGAAAGCTATACTTGACATCTAAAGTACGAGACGAGGGCTTCGTGTAACTTGCCAAAGCGGATATAAACTGAGGCATTTGTTAAGCAGCGATAATGCATACCATTCGACGAAGTTACGCTTATCTTAGTTCTACGAAGCAATCTCCCTTCACGTAGTAGTGACCACGTGCACTGTCGCAGGTCCTGCATGCAGCAGCAGTGGAGGTCTTGACTTTCCTGTGCGTGGTATGAGCGGCGCTAAGCTGCAGATCATCAAACCCATGGAGGGCAGCCTCACCCTACATCACTGGTCCCGCCTTGCAACTCCAGATCTGGGCGGGCTCCTTCAGCCACACAGGGATGGCATTGCCATCAAGGTAACGTTCAATAACTTCATGCTATCGGGGCCATTTTGTGTTAACTACTGGTGCTTTCATGCCACTTAGTGAATAGCTACGTTTTGTGTTAACTACTGGTGCTTTCATGCTACTTAGTGAATAGCTACGTTTTGTGTTAACTACTGGTGCTTTCATGCCACTTAGTGAATAGCTACGTTTTGTGTTAACTACTGGTGCTTTGATGCCACTAAGTGAATAGCTACGTTTCAAGTTAGTGCGGCATAGTATTAGTTTCTGGTTCAGTTACTGCCGCTAATTATTTGCTTTTAGTGTGGGTGTGTTCTAAGTGTTGCTATGGCTTTGAACAAGTATAATCGCAACCTACACGGGTACCATCATAGCTTCAAATAAATATTGTACAATCATAGCTCACGAGAGCCGTCATAGTCTCTTTGTGTTTGCTTAGTCAATCTTTGCCGCTCACTCGAATGGTCATGGCTGCTTGCTGGCGCTAAACAGTTTGCTTATGTTATGTTATTGTCGCATTATTACTCATCAGAGTGTTATGAGTACTGGGAGCTCTGAGATGTTCTACTCTACAGGTTCCGTGACGTGTAATGCGAGAATCAATGTAGATTTAGTTCAACTAGGTCTTCTTGTTTTCTTTGTGTTTCTCGTGAGAGATCGGCTATTTTGAGTCAGGGTGTACGAGTATGTTATTGAGAGGTATGTTATTATGTTATAGCTAATGTCGGGTGCCATTTAGAAAGCCTTAAAACCAAACGAGGTATACCCTCTATAAACTTGCAGCAGGGCCGAGACCGCACCTATTGCGGCTGTGGTGGTGAAACCAAGAATGTATCACTAATAATGTTTACAGAGTGCACTGGGTACTCGACGAGACTTGGAACTGTACTCTCTGTCCGACCTGGAGGAGGACGACGAGACTGTGTTGGAACCACGCAAGCAGTTCATGGACACCTCAGGAGTGTTCACGTACACGAACAGTACCGTCCTACACGTCGACGATGCCACGCATCCCAGCAGGTGAAGACACAGACCCTCGCTCCATTCTGTGCGTTAGGTTGCAAGTATCCGAGTGTAGGGGGCCTTTATTATTAAAAGATATTAGAGCAGTGACTAAAACGTAACAGCTCAAGAAAATTTACATGCTCGAAATGCTCCTTGGCTCGTCTTGGGATTCATTTCACGTATTCATTTCATTTCGAGGATTTCACGTATGCTGATGACGCCGCATAGTCGAGCATTTCATAGGTCGTGTCAATCACCTAACACTTCTGAGATATTAGTGTGGATGTTCTGTTAGTGATGAAGCGGTTGTTCCTGTAATATTTTGGATAATTCTCACGGAAATTTACTTCTTATCAATATTTCATGACAATCTTTTTCTATTATTATGTAGAAAGTGCACAGCGAAAAAAACATAGTTTTTGGGCAAAGTCGTTTATTTGCAGGTTAATCATTACGCCAGAAATGATTCAAAATAAAGTAAAAATAGGTGATCAATTTTGTACAGAGTGTCAGGCATGTTTGTTGAGGTTATGAAAATATGCCTAAGAGCGCGTAATAAATATTGTGGTTCGTCAAGCCAGTTTTGCACAAGGTCTCCTTTTCACGACTTGAAGTGTGGAAGTGAAACCAATATCATTGCGGTAGAGGTTAACTTGCTATACTTGTCAGGCCTTTGGTGTATAAGTTAACTGACAAGGTGCACGATAAAAATCTCAACAAGTGCTTTCATGGTACAATGATCCTGTATAAATAGTCTGGTTATTTTCGGTTTCGTGCTTCCCATTTCGTATACTACTGTTTATTGTTCTAAAAGTCCAGCATCTATATACTATATTTATCGTATATCAAACGCACGTTGTGCTTTACTTTTTCTCTTGCACTTCATTCGATTTTTCAATTCTTTGCATGACCAAAACTCCAGTGTACCTTACGATGTTTGCCGTGCAGTGCGCTATCAGGCCTTCAAGTATCATGCAGCGTTCCTCAAACGTACAGCGCCAGCAGTAGCGTGGCTACACCTCCTTCTGTACCAGCCTCCCGCCGTGGCAGCACCGCCACCTTCTCCACCAATGTAGGACTAGCACGCGTGCTACACGAAAGAGGCGTCGCAGAGGCAATGTCTTCAGCTGGTGTCCATCCAACAGCCACTCCTGCCAACAGTCCGGAGGGCAGTGGGACCAATACTCCTGTCACCAGCCACTTCACTCTGCCTTGTGAGTGCCTTGCTCTATCGAAATGTTACTTTCTTGTCTATCAAAATGTTTCCTTCTGTTCTATCGAAATGCTTCCACCTGCTCTATTGAAATAAATTAATTTAATCGATTGCAGTTTTTGTAGGATCCAAACCTGAAATAAATACGTTAAAGCAATCCTCTCTTTGTGAAGTGTCATGTATTCCGAGTTTGTTTTCCTATAATTTGAACCGTGAACTATGCAACCGCTCTTCATTTCCTCAGCTCTGCAAGAACTTCGTTCGAGTTTGCTGGAGGGAGCATCGATGATTCGTCGCACTTTGTATCCATCCCCTCCGTTATCGCCAGTGCTTCCTAGTGGCGTCTCCATTCTGGAGAAAGTGAGCAGTCTGTCGCTTGCTCCTCTACCCAATGCCAGCGCTTCTCATCAAAGCGTAGGAGGAGTAGTTGCACCTCGGCCTGTGCCTCCGTCTCCTCTGCTACACCTGTCCAATCTGATTAGAGCAGGGCACCCGCATCCAGCTCCTTCCATGCCATCCCCGGACCCTCTGTCTCCGGGCACATGCCGTCCACCGCCTCCCAGTAACGCCCCTCTGGGCGTGCCGGTGCCTCCTGGACAGCAGGACGGTTTAATGCGGCAGCCAAAGCCTGGCGCTCCAAGACGAGATTTGGGGACAGTTCCCAGAAGACCTGCCGAGAGTACGGGGCCAAGTTTAGGGTGTGAACCTATTGGTCAGCTTGGTGCTATGAAGGTAGGTCGTAAAGGTGGTCTTTTATGAGCGTCTGTGGCCTGAGATACATTTGAGGTCCGCCTAAAATTATTCGCTAATTATGGACCTAAATTTCATCAGTGGCTGGACTAGTTCTTTTAGATATGCATGAATTCGACACATGAAATTGATACATTTCGAGATCTGAATTGCTATTGATTGCATTAATTAGCGATCATAGGGGAAGTGAAGTTCAGCAGATCTGTGTAGACATGGGTTAGTCATTTAGATTTAAATAACGACATTGGTTAACATACTGTCTAGGTTAGTTGGGCTTTTGTGCTTTTGAATATGATGAAACTGCAGCGACGCCGCGTTGTACGACACTCGTCATGATAACAATGTACACCTGTACTGCAGTGCAAGTCTTTATTTCAAATCATCATTTTTCCACAATCCATATTTAATCTTTTACTGTCATTTCCCTTGAAATATTCTTCTGATTGTGTAATGACCACTTTATTCTCGCGGTCTTGTAGACAAAGATGAGTTGCCTTTTCTACTAGTCAGTTCAGCCAACATCGTTGCACAAAGTACTTATTTGCACGTATTTCCAACCAGAAAGATTACAGGTGAAAGTTATGAAAAAATTTATTCGTGTTCTTTTGAATAAGGTAATTTTTACATTCACTCTCAGGAAATGGATGTTTTGAATTTTGGATGAAGTTCGAATCCTAATGACGTCATTTGATTTATCATTTGAATTTTAACGCGAGTAAATACTCTTGTTTCTTACTTGAGTGAAAATTTTTGGACCTTGCAGCAGTAGGTTGTTTATTCTTTCATTTTAAACCTATTTGATCGAAAGTCGATGATGACTTGTGTCGTATTAACTCACTGAAATTTTCTTAGATTTTATTTAAAGACGAGGCACATGAGCTCCTCGAAGTCATGTCAACAACGAAATTTTTACTGCTATGTTTTGGTATTGATTATGTGATGAGTTACACGTTGCATCTTGAGGTGTATGCTTGAACAAAGTTATCTACATAGAACTCCAAAGTAACAAAATACAATGTATATTTGTAGAATTACGTTTGTACGGATGGTTTCAGTGTTATACAAAATATCGTAATTTAACTGGTATAAATCCGGGGTGTAGATATTAACGTATAAAAAACAACTGAAAGGGCAGTACAGGTTTCTGCTTCACTACCACTGGGTTAGCCTACGTGAGTATTAGAAGAAACATATGGTTGATCGATCAACCGATGTGGTACTTTATTTGTTTCTTGTTTTAGACTTGGAAGATAAATTTTTGTGTCTGTGAACTGCGAGTATGAATATCATCTTATGATTTGTGTATTAGTTGTCGTCTGATTGATGAAGTCAAGGGATTTCTAAACAGAAATCACAAACGTGAATTGTCAAAGGATATTTTGAATTCCATATGAAAGGAGAACATTTATGCTTGTTAAGATTGATATTTTTGATCTTAAAGTCACAAACTGGTTGTGTACGATGCATTTTTTGTGAGTTATAGATTCACCATTGCTTTTCTAGAAGCACAAAAAACTGTTCTTGAAATTCACCTTTTCCTTTTGTGCGACTTTCGAACATTCACTTAGTCAAACTTTATCAATCATTCATCTGTGTAAATAGTTCAAGTTCTTGTGCCACAAATCGTTTCGTAATGCCGTAAAGCTATAACGTTCAACTTACTTATTTAGTGCAAATGTTCTCGTTTTTTGACCTCACAAATACGGATTAATGATCCATTTTCTAAACTCTTTCACGAGGTAATGTTTTGGTTTAGTCTTCTCTTCTGTGGTGAGTTCATCCTCGTGAGATTCTGCTCTTCGGTGTTTGCTGTTGGTTAAGTCATTTGTAAATATCTTTGTGTACGATTTGTTTTAACTAATTTCATACCAATATTGCAACGTGAGCGTACTGTACTCAGGACTGTATGGAGACCAGGCTTTTCTTTTTATTGAACATATATTTTTTGTAGCGTTACACTGCATTTGTGTTCTTATAGCTGCCATTTGTTTTGACCCTCATCTTTTAATATTCTTTTATACGTGCTGCCCTACTTCATACAGGAAAATAGCTTTGCTTTTATTCAAGTACCTGGTATCCTATCAAGTTTCTTAAAACTCTCGAAACAATATTTGACTGTGTAAGGTTCTCATCATAATATTTCTGAATTACCTCGGGTCTACATTTATATACATCGCCTTCTGCACTGGGCGTTACATGTTGACCGATCGAGGAACACCATTGTCCCGGCTGGAGTACGCAGTATAGTACAACTCCAGGCTGCTCTAGCAGACAACGTGCTTCTCACCAGAGATGCTAATTTCTCTCATCTGTGACATCGCTTCCCGTGATGTGGACGTTGTGGTGTTGCCCTGCGACCAAGGAAAGTTGTCCTAAGTTTGCATTGCTTGCTTTACTTTAAAGTGATCCAATGCACTAACCGCCGCTCCTCTTTTCAGGTTCTCCATTGAATTTGTGACGCGTTTGCTCGCATCCATGATTGAAAATTTGCACTGATTTCTCTGAACCTATGTTTTTTCTCCAAACATTTCAGGTGCATTTATTGGTCAGCTCACTTTCTTTTGAGTACATGTAACTTGAACGTAGTACAATTTTTGTTTACGATTATTAGTAAGTTTGAACTTCATCTATCGCATCGAAAATTTAGTTCTAGTTATTCATTACCATATCAGTGAAAGTATTGTTGCTTTTAGTGAAAGCATTATCGAATTGTGAGCTGCTTTTCTAGTCATCGTATAATATAGTTACTAAGCTTACTCTCAGAGTGCAGCCATTGTCTAAAATAGAAAATTGTTTTGTGTTATTGCAGTGCAACGTCTTTTGATCAATTTGTGGTACTGCAGTGCAGTAACTATCAAATGATTTGTGCTACTTTTACGGTGTATCTTGGCCAATTTGTATTACTATTGCAAGATGTATTTTGATTGATTTTTGGTACGCTAATGTAGCGCTTATTGTCTCAACTTTGCTCAACTTGAAAACGTGTCACCATTTATGTCCGCACAGTTTTCGAACTGGGGAGGTTTTACTTGACTGCCGTTGCATATCTTCATTTTTTGTCATCCATAGAAAGTTCACTATTTACCGCTTTTATTGATCTCGTGTGGCACAGGCGTCCTCCTTCAAACTAGCGCCTCGTGTATAGGGCTACTGATTTTGTTTCATACTTATTGACACGATCCTTGTTTCCTAATTTCAGCAGAATTATACGTCTGTGCCTATTTAAGTTCGTTCGTTTCGATAGAGTGCATTCTATGTTTATTGAATTACTTGGTTTACGAATCACACAGTGTTCGCTCACGAATCTTTCTAAGTGAAGAACAATGTTCAGAAAACGTATGTCGTATTTCAGGACATTTGTGTTTTCTTCTTTCTTACTTGAGATGTATTGCGATTACCAAGACTTTCTAACCGCAAAAGTTCGTTAAATCACTCTATTCAAATTGAATGATCAAAGAATAATACCTGTTATGACGAAATCCTGTTCCTTTCAGTCTTTAAAATGAATCACTCGTATTTCATAATGTTTAATGTTGCATTCACACTTTTTCTGAATTACATGCAAGAAAGAAGTTACGCATGGTTAACGTTTCAATTACTTTTTGCATCGTAATGGAAACTATATAAAGCTTAAGATGATTAAAATTTCCAAAATACTCGTTAGATAGAAAGGTAAAATTTAACTTAAGAGTTTCTCATTTACGTATGCTGCGATCACTTAAAACTCATCGAGGTAAACCTTTTTAACGGGAATCCGACTTGTGAATGAATGCATTATCACTGTCATTTGTTTTCGACCTGTTCTAACTGGCACATACGGTTACCATGCGTAGCTAGGTGCTTGCTTTGTACATCGAGATAAAACGTGGGAGAAGAAAAAGTTTACGTTAATGTATTGTGAAACGAATAGAATTAATTAGGGTGCCTTTTAGAAGAAAGTGCATCAGTATCTGTCTTAGGTTCAAACAATTCTCGCTTATCCAGTCAAGCTGGAAGAAATAGGAAATGTCATAACCCATAGAAAAAACCCTGAATGCCTTAGTATTAGTCGCTGGTAACGCCTCGGTCGCTTGGAACAATTAAAGAACAAATCTTCAAATACACGGCCAACTATCCTCAATGCGTTCATATTATCACTTACGTAGAACTATTCCTTTTATCTCTGTTGGACATCCTACGCATCGTTTTAATCGAAGGCAAGTAAAGACAGCTTAAACTTCTCAGAATAAGAATCTGTTGACGGCACGTAGCATTTCCACAATCAGAGCCCCTCAAACTTTTAAAATAATGTTGCTCTCGCATTTGTAAGTCATTAGGTAGCAAGATCTAAGATACGAGGAAGCGATAAGTATTTTATATTTCTGAACGACTAATTCGTAATTACGCGAATCAAATTATTATCTGAATGGCGCATTACTTACAAGTATTTATTTATAAGTATGCTACACCTAAAAAATTAAAAGCCCTCGTAACCATGCCAAATCGAAATATTGTACCTGAAAAATGTTGTCCCTCATGAATACGTATCGCTGAATATTAATAATAGAAGCGTTAACGTTCTGCGATACCCCTCTATATAATTAATGGATATTGAATGTGAATACGTCCATAAAAGAAATTTGATTATTATCTAGCATTTTCTTCGCTAATAATTCTGAGTATTCTGGATGAATAGAAAGTTTGTATAGTTATTTAGGTGAACTTCAAAAGCACATGAAATAATTTTCAGCTGCCTAACGTGTCAGTGCATCCTCAACAGACTTCGATAAATTCGCTAAATAAAAGTTTTCTTAAAACGATACGGCTGTGCTATTAATCGTACATGCTCAAAAGCTCTTACCATTTTCGTTGATCTTGTGCATTCGAAACAGGTCCGTAGGTTAACAGCGGTGTCCTCGCCCACGCCCGACTTAGTTGAAAATCCTTCTTGATGCTCAGAAACTTCAAAACTCGACTTCCACCGTCACGAACGTCCACTAATGCTTTTGCCTCACTGATCATTCTTTATGAAGACTCGAAAATCGGGTACCCTTCGCACAGAAGACCCAGCTTTCCATGAGACTTCAACGTCAACTATAGAATTCGCATCTTCTTGACTGCCAGAAATAATATTAGTGTCGCTCCTCGTCTGGGGTGCTGTCTATATTTTCATTCTTGTGCACCTCCATATCAGTTTTTTCGAAGTGCGCCTTGACGCTTTCCCTGAAAGATGAACTCACAGCTTCAGGTGCATGCTGCACCACCGTCAGCACACGCCTGTCGCATCCTGTGATCACGTATTTACGCCCGTAGATGGTCACTATGCTCCCTGTAAAACAATACATTAAAGTATCTTAAAGACAAGCAAGATTAGTGCAATGATCATCTCGAAAATGAATGAACAGATTTTGGTCGAGTGTTGACATTGCCGTGCATAAAAAACTGTACCTATGCAGCAATCGTTCCTAACTTATTATATCATTATATTCCTAGTTTAATCCTAAATTATTATATCCATGGTTTAATTAGTCGGCGTGCGCGACCGAATGAAAGTATCTCCATCTGGCTGTAGAGGGTTTGGGTAATACTGATTACGTCCAACGACAATGGACGTATCAACATTTTTCCTACATTTTGAATTTCTTTACTGATGTAGAACACCAATGCACTTAATGTTCATCACAACAAGCAACTTTCAAATAAATTCTATCTTAATCGAAATTTCATCTTCATGAAAACTATTTTCAATAACACACAAAGAATAAACCGGAATAACGAATGTTTCAACCTATTACATAGTTGACCATTTTAGATCATTAGAGAGAAAATTGAGTGCAGTACACACTTCGAAGCTTGAGCACCCTTCATCAAAATGAAAGGGATGAGCACCCTTCAATAATTGTTATCCAACAATCTAGAAAGAAACAATAGATTTGAAATTTCGTTTACAGTAAAAATGTACTGTACAGCAATTTGAAAAAGGCTATACAAGATAGATTGAACTTTAAAATATATCTAACTTCATTACGAGTTAACTCCTCCCCACTTTAGTTCTTTCAGAATCATCCAATAAGTGTATTCACATCAACAAAACAAGGTTCATTTTTCAAAAACTACGCCTGCTTCACACTGAATTTCAGCAGCATTCCATAAGATAGAAGTCTCTCGAGAGTATTCATGTAACCAACCATCAGTTACAACTATAACATATACAAAGTATAATCAAGCTCTTTCTGCAGGTCAGGCGAGGTTTTCGATAACTGCTTTAACACCACCTCTGGATGATAAACATACATTTCTGAAGTAATTCATCTTCCTGAACGTTCCTAATGTCAATTCCTTCCCTTGTAGCGGATGATTTCCCAGTAAAACATGACCTATCAGAGATAATTAACTATTATCAGGCACATTTGCTGGAATTTTCTTCAATTTTAATAAAAAGAGGAGAGCAAAACACACTGATAAAAACTTCATTATAATGCGACCGTTTCGGGCTAACACCCATCATCAGCTTTTCTTAAAAGAAAATCTAACATATACCACTGAAACAAAAAAGAAAAAGATGTAAGAACAAATTTAGAAGAATAGCCAAAGAGATATGACAAAAAACACAACTAAGAACCAATAATGGTAAGGGGGTATGAGCTTAACTGGTTGTTAAGTGATGGCTTGCATTTAAAAATGAAAAGAGACTCTAATATTCTAAGATCTAAAACACTTGAAGCTGCACGTACTACTTTGAAATGACTAGAATGGGGTATCGTATTGCACGTTTCTGCATGATCGCGAACA